>NJDC01004868.1:158424-178341 GCA_002245475.1 Calephelis virginiensis
TTTGCACTTATTCTGTTCTCGCAGAATACCCTCGATATGTATGTAAGTATGTATATATTAATCAAAGTGTTGATAAATTATACATAATATTTAGAAGAAATTGGCATGATGAGTAATTAATCCCAAGCACTATTGTCTGCTGAATATTCATTCAGCTTCGGTATAATAACCATTTTCATATAATTTAAATTTGATACATTTTTTTAATTTAGGTAATGGAATATCTTTCATTTAGTCGGGAAGTATATTGTTAAAACTTTTACATTGGCCCTTGAAAGAATGTCTAACTTTACAGATAACGTATATATCCGCATATGCGACAGAAAAAATATATTTTAATCTTGTCAAGATCAAACAACTAAAAACCTTAACCGTTTTATTAATGAAAATCGCTTACGCTAAGTACTATCCGAGGTTACACTGCATTAGTTACTCCCCGAGTAATCGAGTATTATCTTCGCATTAAAAACTTTATTAATAAACGTAGTGCAACCATAAAACAACTGTACATTTTTACACCGGCGTTAATGCGTATGTTATGGCCACACACTTATTTTGTAAGCAAAAAGAGTGAGTTAGAGAGTACTGAATGAGCTAACATCTACTAAATATGACATAAATGACACCGCCAATTTGACAATTTACGAATTGTCCTTTGGATGGGCGGGAACGTTTGAATAGGAAAGACCCTCTTTTTAAGGTGAACTTTCCAATCTCAATAATTAAAGACGTAAAATCTGGAAAAAACTTAGGAACTGAATTGAAGCACATTATACATCATTATTACAGAGATAAAAAAAAGTAAATGTTATAATTTAATACTTATTTACATGTGTGAATAAAATTAATTGTCAGGAATAGCTGAGGATTACCAAGTTTCATGTAGGACATTCATTGTTTGTACACTTTTATTAAAAAAAAAAACCAAGGATATGCTTAGTACGATAACAGTAATCATAATAGTAGAGGCAAGAGGCCCAGTGCTAAAAATACTAGCTTTGGAAATACAAAATATACAGTGTGACTTTAGAAAAAAAAACTGGTCTGGTATGTGAAATGTAGGTTTATAACTTCATAAACTAAAACAGTGTAAGACAAAAGTAAGAAGCTGAGATTCTCGACGTTTCGTGTAGTTTATTAAATACAAAGTTTTGTGTGATAAATGAAGAAGATGATTAGCACAAGAGAAGAGGCATGGTACCGGGTAAGGGAGAAGATTTATTGAAGACAAGCTATGAAAACTATTTGATAAATAAATGTTTGGTATATTTTTAAAATGGCTGTGAATGGGTACCTGTTATGACAAAAATAAACATTGGCTTTCACGTCTAAAAATTAAACTGAAAATGCAAGATACGAGTATCATAGGGAAATTAAAAAGTTAAACAAAATTACATTAGAAATAAAACTGGTCACAAAACAAAAAGAAAACTAAAGGCTTAAATTATGCATTTGACAAATTATAAATCAGAGAACATTTTATCTTTTCTTTTTATTTAGGTATTTATTTTATCTTAAATAGCAATTTCACAATTTGGGATAAATAGAAGAAATGTTATGATGGAAGAGGCAGTATGGCAATAGGTCTTAGCGTGTCTCAAAAGGAAACATAAATTTTAAAAAAATACTCAATATAATATGTTTTTTATTTTAGCTTATAAATGTAGCTTGTAGCTTAGCTTCTTATTTTTTAAAGCTTTTCAAACTTAACATTAAATAACGCCTTTAAGAATAGCAAGCTAAGTTTTATTACGATTTTTTGATGGAATGCAAACACCTTTTTAGGAAATATTAACTAAATGTCAAGATAGTCGGTCCTTAATCTGTCATTAAACCATGTAGGGGCATGGACTATCTTTATGTCAGAGATCAGCTTCGAAATAGCTTACTACATCTCTACTCCATCTTTATTAATAGTGAATTTGTGTAATGTCAAGTTCAACCGTAGAGTAAAGTTTCACTCGCCCTAATCTACATTTATTAAGAAGACGGTAAGTGTTGTAATTTAAGCGTCAGGAAAAAGTTCTCAAAGCAAATAAACAAAAAAGAACCAATTGTACTTACCAACCAAGGGAATTCTCCGAGCCTTGCGTGTGATCCACCAGTGATTCTGGAGCCATCAAAGTCTAGGGCTGCTTCGGCTGCCTTGATACGTTCGGCCTCTGGGACACCGATCTTGTTGTGGTAGTCGGTTTCAATGGGCTCGAAGGTTGGCAGGGCGCTCACGGCCGCTATCGCTGCGAAGGCTACCAGTAGTAGTTTCATCTTGCTGTTGTCTTTTGAGTGCCTTTGGCTCAGTTTTCTAAGTTTTTATACTTTTACCTATCTTATCCCGAAGATAATAATATGATAAAAACGGTGGCTAATTAACTTCGGGGTTTTCTCGTTATCAGAATACTCATGTTTGTTCAAAAATCAATTATCATAATATCTTTGTAGGCGATAACTCTTTCCATTTTGCGGAGTGGTTCATCAAAATGTATTCAAAGCTATGTAAAATTTGGTAATGCGAATCTGCAAAAAGTTGTTCGTTAAGGTTATTCCTTGCTATTTAAAGTTTTCGACAATGTGTAAGGTCTTTAAATGAATATTGGGGTTTTGATTTGTTATTTGCAGACGAAATAAAGAGTCTCTCGATTAGGTAAAATAAAGATAATTAAAATGGGATTACCACTTTTTCAGCGGGTTACCTTTTCTTGATGAAATCCATTTACAGTGGCGGTACAGGCTGATTGTTGGTGATTCATTGCCAGGCCTCGCATCGCCACGCTAAATGAATTTATGTATGAGTTTGTATGAAAATAGTAGCTAATATGAATGAAGTTAGGCGTGTGTGTAGGAGTCGTGACATTTGGCAATCGATACCTTCTGCCTACTCCGCAACTGACTTCAGCTATATATATGAATGGATGTGTATTCTAATTCTATATTGCTACGCGAAAGTGCCTTTAGTCGTAAACTCCACAAAAGAGTTATGGTGCTATCGAGAAAAAAGGGAGGTTGTAGTTTTTTCCTAATTAATGAGTTTCAAGTTTGTTTTGAGTCAATTTTGGTGTCATTTTGTCAATTTTGTTCTGTTCTGAAGAAATTAGGGTATCGTATATTTCGTCGTTCTCTCCAAATCTCACTGAATGAGCTTTAGAAATAAGGTTACTGCTTTGCTCAATAGCCTTACATTACTCTGTTTGACAACTAATAACTAATTTTTGATCATTTTAACCCCGATTTTGTTATGATGCATAATATAACTATTAGTTAAGTTATATTCCAAATGCAAATGCTAACACTGATATCAGAAATTAAAGAAAAAAGATCTACAAAGGGGGACAGGCTATTTGTATATATGCGCCCTATTTTTGACTGAATTTAAAAAGAGAAATTTAGCAATTGCATTGTTTTTTTTATTTTATTGTATGTATGTTAGTTATACTTACTTAGATTACTCGCCAATAACTACCCGATTTTGATGGTACTTTTTAGAATGGCATATCATGATTCCGAGGAGATCCTAAATTTGTTTTTAAGCTATTGCATAGCTCCTATCGCGGAATCCAGAAATTCCGTAACGAAAATAACCTAACACCCCATTACACCGACATCTATATCTATAGCTAATCGTCTGATTAGCAGAAATTTTAATGACTTTTTGATTACGCTTGTCTCTTTAGTTCAGCAACTGGCCTTTATGTGGCATTGGTTGTATCGGCGTTGCTGCGTATGCGTAGTCTCCCTCCCTCTTCGCCCCGCAATCTTGTGACTCATGCCTGCTTATAGCTTACCGTGGCACTTTCCGAGTGCCACACGTCTTTTTTTTGTTAGACGATTACTGTTCCAATAACTATCCGATTTTGATGGTCCTTCTTGGTAAGGCAGATCATGATTCCGAGGATCCCAAATTAACTTTATCATGATCCGGCTAGTGGCTTTTGAATTAATAATCAATAAACTGCTAGTAAGATGTTGATAAAAATATGTGAATATTAGGTAGTAATTTTTCAAAAAAAGTTTGATGAAACTCACAACGTGATCATAAAATATTTTTTTGTCGAAATAATACAATTTAACTGCGCTTAGTAGTGGATGTAAATGAATGTTTGCTAAGCGTGTTATTCATTCTTAAACATTAACATGGATATTTAAAGAGGCTGATTTTCTAGCCTTTTTTAGTTGAGATTTGAGTTTTCGTGGTGCATTGGAGACAGTTCTCCCCGTGTTGGTCCGGGCTTCTTAGTAAAATAGACCATCTGTATTCCTGTGCCAGGCTACTAAGACGAATATTGACTTACCGTCACTAACACCGTGATATCTGACTAGGTAGTCGAGGCTTGTGGCAACTCGCCCGGATTGGTGCCATCGACTTACCTATTCCTGCCGCCATAATATCAGCGCTTGCCGTTGACGTGTTCCGGTTCGGAGGATGAGGTAGCCAGTAAACTTACTTTTGCTCGAGGCCTAACATCCTGGCCTAAGTTTGCCAACGCACCATTACCACATTTGGTGTCTCTAGGCGGCGTGAATTTCTTACCGCCAGGAAATCCGTCTGCTTTTTTGCCTTCCATTACCATATTTTTTATTCTTCTTTGGATTCTATCAAAGGAGCCACCTGCTTTGTGTAAGCCTGATAATGCTACTTAAAACTGATAAAAGCTTGTTAGCGTTGAGTTTTCCTCATTATCGACTTTAGATACTTAAATTTATTTAATAAAATTTATCTTTTCCTACTATTAAATTATGTTTAAATGTACAACTAGTTAATCCGACGGCTTCGTCTGTACTTCATCAAAATATAAAAAAACATGTGTGATCTTGATAAGTAACTAGCTGTCCTGGCAAACTTCGTACCACACGTTTAGTTGGTTTGGGAAAACTAAAATGTTGTTTCCTAGTTTGCTTACAACCACAAATAATTCCAAACTATATTTACTAACTTGCTTCAGTTGTTCGGAAGTTATTACTTCGGCAATTGTTTTATATATGTATAGAGAAATAAATGAGACATAATAATCTATTTAAATTTTTTGTGGGCTATCTTCAATATAGTTCTTTCACGATTTTTGTAGTTTTTTTCATTAAAGTAACATATTCTACAAAGTTATTATGGAGGGTGTTCCGCAGGGAGGTGCCCTTTGGCCCTAGTTTTCTCACTTTTTGTCGTTATGATTAGTTTGCGTTCATAAATTTGTGTTATTCAAATTGGACTTGAGTCACAGGATTTTATTTAATTTCTAAATTGCAATATTAGTTCTCACTCGTTATCTTGGAGGAGTCATATTTATTTAGTTTAGGATCTGATTCTTTTTCTATTTTTAACTCGCTCAAAATAACTCTACGTATAAATGATGATGAAACTAAAACGATATAAGATGCAAAAATATACTTCTAGATTTTAAACGATAGTATCTTTTAAGAATTGACTACTTATTTCCTGATTGCCAAATCGTCTTTTTCAGTTATCTGTTTATAACTGTTGATAAGCTTTTTTCTATTCGTTATCGATAAATGATGGAAATAAATAAATAAAAATAGTTTGACTGATTTGTCAGATTTTTATAGTTTTTTATCTTGATAGTATCTTGATAGACAGATACGCCCATTGATTAAACCATTACGATATCAATAATGTGTTGCCAATTTAAAGTCTTTTTTAGTTTATCGGCTTTTTTCTGAAGTGAAACTGGCTGAATCACAGTCGGTCTGATTATGATATAGGTGACCATAAATTCTGTCAAAAAAGTATCGGAAATGGATTATTTGTTTATGGTTTATGAAGTGAAAACTTCTTTAGCGGCGTTGCGCATTTTTTTATAAACTCGCGTCAGATAGTCAGATCATAAGACGGCGCACTGTGCATGCGCGAATAAGACGGCGCAGGTCGCTTGTGTGAGATCTAAAATAAAACGTAGATTTATTTCTGTTTTTGTATTGCTTACATATTTCCGGACAGTATAGGATTTGCAAGGGATAATAACCAGTACGACTGAGTGTGAAACAATCGCATAAACTACTTCGGGTCGGCCGCTCGCGTTGATCTTGTACTGTAACTGTTTCTTGCTTTGAATGTTTTGCAGTTTGTGGTAGATAAAATAGATATTGGTTTAGTAAAACATATTTTAATTTGTTTGCGACTTGTAGGTATATCATAGTTTCTCAGTTTATAGAAATTACAGTACAACATTATGAAGAAGTTTAGCTGTTTTCAAAATAGTTGTAAGTTTAACAAAGGAAATAATAGTAGAAAGAAAATCGATATACACATATATATTATATTCAATTAAATTATGTATAAGTTTGATAAAATAAATATTTCATCATATTTTATCTCATAAGTAATACTATTTTAACTGGCCGAGATAAATTATGAAGTGGCCGTACTAGTAGGTAGGTAGCGTACTGAAGTTTCATGGTTTAGCACAGAGTACTAATAGGTAGGTATTAATAGTACTAATAAGGTGTACTTGTACATTTTACGGATTGTACGATTACAGTGCGAATCCAAAAATGTCCGATTAAGCACAAGACTGTTTTATTATACCACATAAATGATAGTACTTTCATACTGATAATTAAAGCAATTCGTGCAAAATTATTCCCTAACCATTCCAAAATGTTCAAAATGCACAACGTTAATATTCAAATTTTCACTTCTGCCGGCACTCCCGGAGTGCAACCCGTCTTTTTTGTTGTTGTTGTTGTTTGATTGGCACAACTATTTCCCATTTGGCGCTAAATTTGTGTTGCATTTGTGGCTTATATTAGTACAGTCCTGTTTTTAGTGTTATATTTTGTGTGTACTACGAGTTCCATAATGGACAAAAACATCAAACAAAGAGTTTGAATTTTGCATCACCAATAAAATGTCTTGTTCAAAGTCAATGAAATTGTTACAAAAGGCTTACGGTGAATCGATTTTTTTAAAAAAAACTTGTCCTTATGAGTGGTAAAAAACGTTGAGAAGCGGTCGAGATGAGATGGAAGATTTACTTCGCTCTGGTAGGACATCAACGTGACAAAAGCTCAGACCACCCGCGTGTCTACGCGTGCCTGTACAGGTCACATAGCGGCAATGCCGAGATAGACCGGCTCGTTGAGCACATGCAAATGGCTTCCGATTTTGTATCTGAGCAGATCCCATCTGCGGAGATCGTGATTCTTGGTGATTTTAACGCCATGCTGATTGGCTTGGTTCACGTTCCACCGATCATGCGGGAAGATCTGTTCACGACTTTGCCTTGTCCTATGATCTCACGCAACTGGTGACTTCGCCCACACGAATTCTAGATGTGGGGGATCACACGCCTTCACTGTTAGACCTTCTGCTGACCTCTCACCCAGAGAACTATAAAGTCTCTGTCGATGCCCCTCTTGGATCTTCTGACCACTGCTTAGTCCGGATTGCAGTGTCCATTCCACCCTGTGTGCGGCTACCACCATCGGGCCGACGTCCAGTGTGGCATTATAGGTCAGCAGATTGGGACGGGATGCGATCTTTTTTGGCGTCTTACCCATGGAGGCAGATTTACTTCTCGCTGGATGATCCAGACATCGTTGACTGATGCTGTCACTGATGTGGTGCTCCAGGGTATGGAACTTTATATTCCGTTCTCTTCGGTGCCTGTTGTGGCAAATCCCAGCCTTGGTTTAGTCGTCCCTGTAAGATGGCACTTAGCCATAAGCGGAAAAGCTACCAGGGCTGGGCCACGGCAGCGAAGTCTTGCGACGAAAACACCAGCTTGATTAAAAAGGAGTATAATTCTGCCTCTAGGTCTTTCAAAAGAGCTATTGCTAGAGCAAAGTCCGAGCACATTGGCAGAATTGGCTAGAAATTGGCCCGCTTACCTTCGGGAACAAGAGCGTTCTGGTCTCTCGCCAAGGCTATCCAAGGAAATTTCGCGAAGCCATCTTTATACCATCTTTACACCGGAGTGATGTTTCGCTGGCCCATGATTATAGGCTCCCTCTTTGCTGCCAACTCGACTTTAGATGACCATGGAAACATGCCGCCGACCATCCCGCGGTGTGAAGTGTCTATGCCAGAAATAAAGTTTCTGCAGAGTTCAGTGCGTAGAACACTTATTTCATTGGACGTCAACAAGTCGAGTGGGCCCGATGGTATCCCTCCTATTGTTCTCTAAGTGTGTGCTCCTGAACTGGCACCGGTTTTAACGCGACACTTCCGGCTCTCCTATTCATCAGGCATTGTACCGAATTCATGGAAGACCGCTTTAGTACATCCGATCCCTAAAAAATGTAACCGCTCGGTTTTCCAAAGTTATGGAATCCATAACAAACTGCCAGCTCTTAAGGTACCTAGAGGAGCACCAGCTGTTAAATGATCGTCAGTACGGTTTCCGTCGTGGTCGTTCAGCTGGTGGTCTTTTAGTTTACTTAACACGCCGATGGGCGCAAGCAGTCGAAAGTACAGGAGAAGCATTGACTGTCAGTTTGGACATAGCGAAAGCCTTCGACCGGGTGTGGCACAAGGCGCTTCTATCGAAGCTTCCTTCTTACGGTCTTCCTGAGAAACTATGAACATGGATCACTAGTTTTTTGACGGGGCGTAGCACCAAGGTCGCTGTCGACGTTGCGTGCTTGGAGTCCAAACCTGTCAGTGCTGGTGTTCCCCAAGGCTGTGTTATTTCTCCTACTTTGTTTCTTCTGCATATCAATGACACGTTGCAAATTAGTGACACTCATTGCTATGCAGACGACAATACTGGGGAAGCCTTATACTTTGGCCGACATAATATATCGCGGGAACATGTCATCGACCCACTTGCTCGTTTGCCTCCTCTTCTATATATATAAAAAAAGTGAAGGAAACAGTGACTCAAAATCTCATTAAACATTGAGAGAGGTAGCCCCCGAACTTTCTGTATTTTATTATCTCATTTGATCTAGTCATTTGGACTTGAAACATGTTGCCGCTCGGGTAGTTCTAAAAGACCTGAATTTTCTTTAAAAAAAACAATCGCGTCAGATTCACTGAGGAAATGCTAAAACGAGTTAAGTCCGACCCAACATCCATGAAACGCATTATCACTGGTGACGAGATGTGAGCTTGACATGCAAACTAGTTAACGAGCTTCCGTGTGGCGCCTTACAACTGATCCGAAATGAAAAAGCCACGCCAAACTCTTCCAAAAGTCAAACTCATGTTGAGTGTTTTCTTTAGGTATCCCAGAGTTGTGCACTCTGTTGTGCATTATTGCCGAAAGGAGGTAAATATTTCAATTTTATGTGTTTATGAGAGCAAGTAAGATGAAAAAGGCCAGATAGTGGAAACAAAATTTTTAATTTTGCACCACGATTATACGCACGATTATCGCACAAGGCCATCGTTGTGAACGAATTCTTGACCAAACACTCAACAAATAACATCAAGCAACCACCATATTCACCAGATATGGCTCCAGTCGACTTCTTTCTTTTTCCTGAACTCAAATAGTCAGTTCGTGGCACTCGTTTGGAATATATAAAAAGAGTGTACGACGAGAACTGATCTCTATTCCGAAAATTTAAGAAATGTGTTGATGATTTGATTGTGATTTGGCGTAGGTGTATGATTTCTGAAGAAGCGTACTTGGAAGGTGATAAAATAAATTTCGATGAATCTCCAACAGTTTTTGTATTATTGATTTTTTCCCGATACTTTCTTGACAGATAGTATGGGCTTCTTATAAATGATCACGGTTTTGATAGAAACCTTGAAAAAAAGAGGTTTGTTTAATATACATCAAACTGAAAAGAGACATTTTTGAAATACACTGACCTGTTAAAGGTTAAATTTTGCGATTAAATCAATCCGGTTTCAACATATGAATTTGTCTGCGGTTTTGCGAGTTTTTAATGTTGCTTGTTAAATAAAGTTAAGTAATGTGGATATTTCTAAGTGTACGAGGTTGAAAAATCAGTTCTATAATTCCACAGTATACCGCTTACAAATATTACTAGTTTAAATTTAAGTGGTCAAAGCATTACTCTAGAAATCTTACTATACTTTCGATCATAGTTTATACTCGTATGATCTGCTGTTTGTACAATTGGTAGAATTGTGGCTAATTTTATAATTAATTTTTTTGCACGGAACGCCGTAGTTCAAGATAACGCGGCCTTATCTTAATGCTTAGTTTCCGTTATCCCTGATAAATTATATTTTAATACGTGTTAGAGCGGATACTGTGTGTAGAATAAATCATCTGTCGTCCTGTCTGGCAACAAAGGCGAAACTGGTTATTACCGACTAGACCACTGGCGGTAGAGTCCTGTGCAGCAACTTGCCCGGGTAGGGTTCCACTGTCTTACCTATTCCTGTAGCTATAATGACAATGTCATGTTCCTGTCCGGGGAGGAGGGTAGGGTAGCCGGTACACTTGCACAATTGGCCTATCGCTTTGGGTCTCAAATGAGCGACCCACTTACAATATCTAAGATGCGTCTAGGCTGTAGTTGTCTCTTACCATCAATTGTAACCTTAAAAAAAGAACGGTATTCAGCTTTATTTTAGTGGAGTTTCGGTTATTGAAATATGTATTGTATTGAATAAACTGAAAGATATAAAGAGATATTCCTATTTAAAACTTCTTTTTTTTGTGATTATCATGTAAGTTTTTATAGAGAAGTCTTGATGCAACTGAAATTTATGTATTTTCTTATGGGTATATTCTACAGATTATAGGGTCTGCAAGTTGGGGTCTTTCAAGACTTCATTCAATAGCCTTTTCACCGTGGTTTTGCTTAACCCCATCTGAAGGGCTAACAGTTTCTGCTTGCGGATTTCTTTGAATTCGCGCTTTCACAGCTTTTACCACTGCTGGTTTCCTAACAGAGCGAGAATGACCGCTTCTTTTCTGCCTTTTAAACTTGAGTCCTCATTATATCGTTTGATGGTACGATTTATGAACGTTCTGATTAAATTATTTTTTTTAGTGTGTTAAAAATTTGAGTTGTTGTGTAACCACATCGATGCGGCGCGATAACCGCGACATAGACTTCTTTAAGCGTCCACTCCATATTTAAAAGTACGTCAAATTAGTAAAAATATACGCACTTATTTTTATAAAAGATTCTAATATTAAACTAAAAAAAAACGTTGTGGCCAGCATTTTTAATTGAAAAGTTGTTATTGTGTGACAGAACTTATGACTCGACTAAGTAATACATGTTATTATCACTAGCTTTGCTAAACGGCGCATATCCATCGATTTATCGTAGGAGAGTAGCCTGACTGTCAGTCAAATAATACGGATTTATTTGTTATTATTTTTACTGGTCCAACCGGGATAAAAACTATTCTATGTGTGTTATTTTCTATGTGTGTGACAAATTTCATAAAAATCAATTCACCAGTTTTTTAGTGAAGGAGTAACAAACATACAAAATTTCTCATTCTTAATGTTTGTAGGATTAATTGACTAGAATTTGATATGTATTATTGACCAAATCATTCTAAATAGTTGTTTGTCATTTGTTTGAATAAAAATGAAATAAGTATAAAATTACAAAGATTTGGAAAGTAAGGGCTGGTACTTGAAGCCGATGGCCTCTTCCGCAGCTTCGGAGACACCGATCTCTATATGTTTAAAAGGTTTAACAATTTTTTTCACTTAAATGTGACTTATCTGATTTTAAATAGTTATTTTGTATCGACTCAGAACATGTATTTGATTTTGTCAGATAAATAGTGAGTTTTTCAATTCCTACGAATTATTCGTCACCTATCAATCATTTGTAATCCATTTGTTTTGACTTATGCTGTATTATATGTTTTCGTGTTAATATTTTTATCTTCGTTATAATGAGAGGCTTAAGAACTCATGGTCTAATTACATTTATGTTACAGCAGTATACATTTGTTGTAAGACTTATCTGATCTTACAGAAGTCTAAATTATCTGATCTTACAGAAGTCTAAGTTTCATATTTCACTATAGTTTTTTTTTCTTGTAAATTGACTATTTTGACGGAATAATGGTTCAATAAAGTACGACTTTTGATTTAATGGTTTTAATTTTAGAAAATCATGAAGTAAGTTTCTTTACAACTGATCAGCAAAAATCGTTTTAATACTTTCCCAGTCTTATACCGCGCTTCAACAATTATAGCATTTCCAAGGCTTATACTAACTAACTAAGCAACTTATTATAGCACTTTAAATTTGCTGAATACTTGGTCTTGCCATAAATGCAGTTACAACAAAAATGTGCCGTAAACTTTTATATTTGAATTTGGAATCTTAGTTATCATTCTATAGCGGCTCCCCAGATGGCTATTTGTATTTGCGTATTTGCTGTATTTGACAAATAAACTTCATGAAGTTGAGTGGAGAGTACATTTGGCGTGATTGCTCTAATTGGCTGATTGGCAAATACAGCTTACCAAACGTCTCTTGGCTTTTCAAGACATATTGTAAGACGATAAACCATAGACAATATTGTTACGAGCTATGGGAATCTTTTATGTATAGCTTGAAATAGTAATATGCACTCTAATTACAAAGTCAAGCTGTGAGAGTATACTCAAACAGCGGAACTCCATGTTGAAGTCCAGCTGTAGAAGTATAGTTAATCTATGGTAATTATTTTCATCATATTATTAGAAACGAGTGCACTGTTAGAGAACTAAATCACTATAATCACGTTACATAAATTGGTAATATAGCTTCATGTATTTTTTGAAAATTTTGATCTAATTATAGTTAAAAAGAACCAAATTTAGACATAGGCTACTTTTTTCTCAAATTCAATTCGTCATTGATGAATAAAAAAATACTACAATGGTGAATAAAAATTTACTACAATGGTGAATAAAAATAAGTATGAAAATCTATCTTAATTATATGTTATCGTCTATACTCTATAGTATCCGTAGCTTATAAATAACATTCAGTGGTACATTATATTCTGTTCCGTTTCCGTTTAAAATTTACAGCGATTTTTTTTGTGCTATGTTGTATCACCTCTGTGGTCTAGTGGTCTGGCACTGGTCAACTCAGTATTTTTTTTTTCAATTTTCTAATAAAATCAACGTTGCCCGGGACTAGTTAAGTGCCCGGTTGGCAATGGGCTTGCCACCAATCTCATTGTGGGGCTGTATATTATTGGCTTATCGTGGGTACTTTGGTTTTACCTTTTGCATTTTAGGAATATGACCGTGAAAATGCTTTTTTTCTTGTAGTCGTGGTCATTATTGCTCGTTGAAATTTCATTGTATCGTTAAGATGTTTACAATATTTGTAAAATATACAATTACTAGCGGACCGGGCGAACTTTGTATCGCTTGTCATTTTTTTCATAAGAAGTTTCTCCTGACAATAACCAACTCAATAAAATGACCACGCGAAATGGGGATTTATCTTTTATACGAATATTAAGATTATTATTGAACAATTTGTTAATTAATCACATTCATATTTAGTAGTTAAAGCGTCTCCGAAAGACGCTGATTTGTATTAACCGATTGTGATAAGCGTTTGTTATTTTTAGTTAATGTTCTTGTGTTCTCATAAAATCTGTGAAAAGCGAGCACAGGCTAAGCGCTGTGCAGCAACTTACGCGGGCAGGGATCCACAATCCAACTTATTAATTCCGCCATAATGACAGTGTCATCATCTGGCGCTCTGGTTAGATAAGCTGGGACATTTGCATCCAGGCCACAGGATAACGACACAACTGTGATATCTATGCTGTCTCTTGATTATCTCTTGCTAGGAAAATTGTGTACTTTTTCATTGTCTTACATAAACAGTCTATTCGGTACTTACCAATTTGTACTGTTATATTTATAGCCCTTTGTAATAAAATTAGCTTTTACTCACTGCTTCCCTCGCTGTTAAGTCATTGAAATGTATTCCATTTTACTTTTAATGTCTCCAAAAATATGTGTACAAAGTTTTATGATCATTGGTTAATTGGTAAAAGTGTAACTACCAAATTTAGATTCGCATTTGTAATATTAGAAGGGAATATAGTTAATGCGTTACTCGAGAAAATTCTGACATCGTACCAGCAATGTAAGTTCTATTTTTTTTACAAGGTTCTATACTTGAACCTTTCGTTTGCATTATCTTTGTACTTCAAGACTATAACTATTTATTTATTTTTCGTACCATATTGAAAATGTTTTGAATCATCGTTCTCATTGGAATTTTCCACAAAATTTTGTTATAATGTTTTTCAATAAGATAAGAAATGCCGATAAGTCGTATCTATTTTGTATTAAAATGGAGGATTGCAACTAATACTACTACTTTATTAGGTGGTAGAGTTTCGCAACGACTCACCCGGATTGGTACCACCACTTTACTTATTCCTGCCGCCATAACCTCATGACGTGTTCCGGTTCGGAGGGTAAGGTAGCCGGTAAACTTATTTTTGCTCGAGGCCTAACATCCCGACCTCAGGTTGGCAACGCACCATTACCACATTTGGTGTCTCTAGGCGGCGTGAATTTCTTAACATCAGGGAATCCGTCTGCTTGTTTGCCTTCCTATATAAAAAAAAAAACACATCCATAGCTGTTCTGTGGTATGTGATAAAATGTCCCACCCACTTAAAAATATTATGATGTGCAAATTTACAACAAACAAGCTTAAGCTTACCATCAAGACAAGAACGATGTTAAGTAAGGAAGATGGCAAAATATAAGCATGGCCTATACTTGTTACAAGTTCATCACTGTGCTGTATCGTAATGTGTATATGCAAGTCCAAAAGCTACTCTAATCTAAGGATGGAACCCAACAATGCCAAAAACTGTAATTGTGGAAACGTAGGTTCAGGAATAGGCACAGCAGTGGAACCTTATCTAGGCTAGTTTCTGCATAGCACTGTACCACCAGTGATCTCGTTATAATGAGGCATTTATTGCAAATGACACTGCAGATGCTCGTACCTAATGTCGCCCAAATATTTAGCTTTTGTAGGTAGGTGAAGGGCAAGACGCGTCTAAAAATTTGCGTGTTCTATGGAGTGAGTATCCTTGGTTAATATCCTGATGGTGAATGTCATAAGCCTGTTCACTGTTGTAACGTTATGCGTTTCGCGTTTGTTTCGGTGTTTGAGACATATTTTTATTGCTTTCATGCATTTCCGTAATACACGTGGCGACATCTATCTCGATATTTCTCTACTAGCATAAGCTTTTTTCAGTTAAAAAATGAACGGGTGCGCCATCTTGTTTTCATATGATGTAACATTTCAATTGAGAATTTCCATACGTCGCTCGGCTGATTTCAATAACCTATCTACAGATACAAATAGTTTTATTGAATTTTGTTTCCTAACATATTTTTGTTAATTAAAACATAACAGTGTTTGCCTGGTAACTAATCTAAAGTAGGCGTTTTTCTTATTCTGACTATTGAAATTGGCCATAAATTAGTTTTTGTTTAAGGGTCGGCTTGTGTTATATATATAAAGTGTTTTCACACCGGTATCTCGGGTAGGCAGAGTAGGCTTATCACCCGCGATTAGTCGAAGTTATTGTTTAGTCCTGCATAGGTGTTAAAGCTATCGCCAACCAGGCACAATTAATTTGAATTCTGTTATAGTTTACATATCTTTTCTTTCTTTAGGTTTTGGCATTCACGTTAGTATTTCGCCATTAAGTACAAATTTGCATCAAACTATATAAAATCGACATTCAATTATAATTAGTCATAAGTCATAAGTCGTCAATAAGTCATGTCAGGGTCTTGGGTAAAACGGTGGCCTCATTACTCAAACTCATGTACTGAGATTTGGCGGCAACGAGGAAATACACGATACGCTAATTTTTTCATGATTATTTCATTTGTGCACTTTCACTGAACAAAATTGTACAAAATGCCACCAAAATTGACTAATTTCGCTCAATATAAACACGAAATTCAATAATTATGAAAAAATTACGACCATTTTCATCCATGATGGTGCCAAAACTCCCAGTTTACATATCACTAGCTGTGTGGCTTTGTACACGCCATGTTAAAGTAAGATTTTGTAGTTAGTGATGAGAGTGAAAGATTTTCCCGCAGTAAAATTATTATCCTGCTACAATGGACCAACAGCTACATAAAGTTTGGTAATAGTTTGTTCATTAGTATTTGCTTGAAAAGTGAACATACAAACCGAAAACAGTTTAATGTAGATCCTCAGATGTAAAATAAGCCTTTACTTTGCTAATTCCGCGTAAGCAGTAGTAGCTGTTGTGGCGACAACTCCTCCAAATGACCAAGAATGTGACAAGCCTAACTAATGATCCCACCGCTCTCCATTCGACTGTATGTTTTTTTAGTATGTTACATTATTATCCGGCAAAGGTAGGGCTACTCTTGAATCTTGAATTCATATGAATTTGAAATTGGAATCGATGTGTCATTTTTGAATTGAAATGTCCGACAAATGACAGATCCGATTCCAACTTCCAAGTTGCAAGAAATCGAGGTTGAAAAGTAACTACTAAGATTTGGATAGTTCGTTTTTGGAAAGGTCAGTCATGATACTGAGGTGGTTCTATGTTAGATAATTAAATTGATTTTTTAGTTACTCTGTAATGCGTAAATTTTCATCTATACGATACATCAATAAAGAATTTGCTATATTTCTTGACAAAAGTAACTAAGGTGGAGATGTTCTTGTGAAAATGGTATACATTCATCAAACAGACTGGCGTTCCAAGACAGGTTTGGTGTTCTTAAAAAGATTTCCTAATATTTTTTTTATGATATTGGAAGGCAAACAAGCAGACGGATTTCCTGATGGTAAGAAATTCACGTCGCCTAGAGACACCAAAGGTGGCAATGGTGCGTTGCCAACCTGAGGCCGGGATG
This sequence comes from Calephelis virginiensis, assembly GCA_002245475.1. NCBI lineage: Eukaryota > Metazoa > Arthropoda > Insecta > Lepidoptera > Riodinidae > Calephelis > Calephelis virginiensis. The sequence goes on from NJDC01004868.1 coordinate 175,230, forward strand.
TTAGGCCTCGAGCAAAAGTAAGTTTACCGGCTACCTTACCCTCCAAACCGGAACACGTCATGACGTTATGGCGGCAGGAATAGGTAAGGCGGTGGTACCAATCCGGGTGAGTCGCTGCGAAACTCTACGACCTAGTCAGATGTCACGGTGTTAATGACGTTAAGCCTGTGCTTGCCTTTTACGAGCTGCCTGGCAGGAGCTGGCTGAAAGAGCCCGAACCAACACGAGGTAATACGTATATATATTGTCTTTAGTAATAAAATTGAAAATAATGATCATGGTGATTGTTACAGGTATGTACGACTGACACACATTCATCTAAGGTAAAATTAGGTAATTTTTTACACTGCCACTTTTCGCTGCTTCTATTATTATAAAAAATTACGTATATTGTGCTATAACATGTGGTTCTTTCGAAGGTAAGAGACAGCTGACACTTTAAGACACCATAAATGTTACTGATGCGATGCCATCTTATGGCCTTAACCCCAACAAGAGTCTTCCAGTAACAAGCTCTGACATTTTGACGGCAGGAACGGGCGAGGTACCTCTTGTGGGCAACGTGTTGCTCATCACTCTATAGTCAATAGTCAAATCATTTTATCCATATCCACTCACACGTCCGGACCTCAATACCTATTATACCGTTGTCCGTCCAACTACGCGTGGCGCTGATTCGGTTGGTATCGCATTGTGTATCAAAAAACTTTTATAGCAACTTAACTATAATACCTAGAGTAAATACAAATACCACGAAAATTTTATAGAAGACTACATATTAAATCTAAATATTTTTTAAGGTCTGAAAATTTAATTTAACGTATAAAAGTAGGTATAAATATTATCGCCTCTGTGGTCTAGCGGTCCGGGTGTTGGACTTGACTGCATGAGGTCCCGGGTTCGAATCCCGGGTCGGCCAACAAAAAGAAAATTGGATTTTTCCAATTTTCTAATAAAAAAAATGTTGGTCGGGATTGGAAATGTGCCCGGTTGGCGATAGGCTTGCCACCTATCACATTGTGGGACTTAGTGTCTTCGGCTAGTCGTGGGTGCCTTGGTTGTACCTCTGCCTACCTCTTAGGGGATATGGGCGTGAAGATACTTATTATAAATATTGAACTTGGAGATAAAATACCATGAATTTTGTATTAATTTACATCACAACGAAAAATTATTGTTTATTTTACCAATTAAACAATGTCACAACAAACCAGACGTTTGTTTCCTTTAAAATTATGCATGAATCTTTATGTGTAATTAATTCTAAGTAGTTAAATAAATCGAAACAAAACATCTCTCTTCATAATTTTATTGCGATGGTCTCGAGCGCTTTCGACTCACTCGCGAACTCAAAATATTATATGCAAGATGGCCGCTTAAGGTCTCGTTCAGACTTATTTACGCAACTTAAAAAAAGACGGTTATGTTTTTTTCTAGGTGGGGTTTTTAAATAAACACCAATTGTTATATAAATGTTTCACTTAATAACCCTTTATAAATAAAAAAATATATAAAAATTGTTACTGTAAAAACAAATAAAAAAATCAACCAATTATGTGTGGTACGCCATTAAACAGCCACCTGTGCATAAATTTAAATTACATTCTAATCACTTCGCTAGCGCATAACCAACATCGACTTTGTTAAGAGCCAGTTTTTACAGGAAAATGGTAATGCTCCAGAATAGGCCTAGTCGTTGGCTGTATAATCTGTGTTTCTGTATTATTGAATTACATTGTTAAACCACCACAACGGAAATAAAGTTAGGTGAAAGCAAAAAACAAAAGTCCCAAATGATAGCAAAAGTCGACAATCATTAGCGAACATAGCATTATTCTTATGTCAAACTGACAAAGAAACATCAGTACACGAACCGGAAAAAAATATTGCAAACATATTTTGCTGTTTGTACACCCCCTTAATTTGAACCATTTTAGTTCCGTACGTGAATAGTAATCTATTCAAACCTAAAAACCTGAGGAGCACCATGACATTTGTAAGGAACCTGCCGTGAATATTGTATATTTCTGTTTTTATAGTGTACTAGCTGTTACCCGCGACTTCGTCCGCGTGAACCAAGAAACATCTTCATTGAGTTCAGATCAGCACCTCTACCAAAGTGAAAAAAATTTAATCAAAAGAAACAAATAGGGGTCGCACAGTTGGACTGCAATAGTTTAATATTATGACTGAGCGAGCGCGAGCGAATTTTTTTTCCACATTTGTTAGACATGTATTTGTTAAAGTTAAAAGATACAATTAATTTGGTGGAAGTGAAAGTGATTTAGTCAAGTGGAAAGTGATTTAGTCCCTTCCAAGAAATGATTGGGTACTTGAGAACGTCATAAAGTCTAAGAGTGTCTGAAATCCTAGTAAGCCTGCCACTGTGCGCCTGTACAGCAATGTCCCGAGACGCAGTTTCTACGCTACTGACTATTACGGCGGCTATTTCATTTATGGTCGGGTGAATGACTACTTTAAAATCATAATTGACCATTCTGTCTAGCAGTTTTAAACTCATGTACCAAAATATTGTAGTCCTGAAGCACTCTTTGTAATTTTTGGACAATGTTTCTGTCTAGCCCTTGCACATACTCAGTTCCCCTATATATTTGCGCTTCTTCGTCGCCCATAAAATAAACTTGTGGTTAAACAAAATATTAACTTATTAATATAACAGTTAAACAAAAATTGTGGTTGCACACTAGATGTGGAAAGTAATGAACCGATTCTGTGGTAAACTTGTTCTCGTATCGTCAATATCGAGCAAAATCCTGGCATTATCATAATTTTGTTTGCTCCAAAAGAAGTGATATGAAAGCAAGAATTGTATTTTCTTATATTTGTCAGAAAACGAGGAGATTCATCAGTATCTTCCAGCAGTGGGCAGCGGTTACAGCCCTGTTGTTGGTGAGAAGAGACGATCCACATACTGACGTCCATCCGTCTGTTAAAGTGATGACTAGCCCACCCTTAACAAACAAATAATATCAGCTTTCATATCAAATCCTTGCCTTTTAATCGAGAACTTCTTGTAAATATATCGAGGGTATTCTGCGAGAACAGAATAAGTGCAAAATTTTCAAAAAATGAGTAACAAACTTGGCCATAT
>NJDC01004868.1:178407-207090 GCA_002245475.1 Calephelis virginiensis
TATTTGTTTTTCAAAAACAGTAATTTTTAAATTATTTCCAGGTAAAAGCAGATAATTTTAAACAATTTTGAAAATATCTGCCTGTCCTGTAATATAATTGTTGTTAATTTAATTTAATCTGGGTCACTATTATACAAATAACACATCGTTGATATGTCAGGTATTAAAACTTGGCCTTTATAGGAATTTACAGAATATTTACGAATTTGAAGTAAAACCGAATAACTGCATTACCTGTGTGCATAATTTACTTGTTATCTTTGTTTTAATAGGCAACTATTCAAAATAAATGTATTGAGAACATCTTGAATAACTATACTAATTAAAGAGTTTGATATTATATTGTTACTACGTTTCAAAATTAATCCATGATTTTGCAAAACTTTAGTGCTGTTTTCTCATAATTGATGAATCATGCACTTATTCTGTTCTCTCAGAATACCCTCGATATGCATAGAAGAATTGCTTATTCCGTTTTTCCATTGTTTCTCTTAAGACGCATAAGTATTCTTTAAAAGTTTCCCCGAGGGTACTACTTAGTCTTATAATGTGATAAGTGACAGTCCTTTCCTATCATCCTAACCTCAAAGGGCGTTTAACAGGCCAAGTCACTCGTGCGTAGCAATTCACATTGCGCCCACACGCCACGTTGCGAATACGCGTGTAGTTTTAGACGTAGTAATGGCGCCCAAAAATATTAAGAAATTTTGCAAGTGCTTATTACGCATATTGCAAGCGCTTAACGCGTTAATCGGGAAACGCAATGTAGCATCTGATCAGGTTTTTTGTAGTACAAGTATCTTCAATATGCATGCAAGTCTTCGTGGGTACAACGCCCCTTCTGGACAAGCTCTAATATTTGATCACTGTACAAAAGTTTTGGTTTTTAAAAAAGAGATAGCGCTGCTTCAGAATGTAAGCTATTTACTTAAATATGGCGCAGCTTTTAATTATGATGTCTTTCGATTTATAACACCAGTAATATTAATTGAATTATCCTTTCAACCAATAGAGTTTTGTTAAAACAACTTAAAACTAATGAGTGAATGACTTTATACCATGAAGCTAATACTACTGGAGTTAACACCCCTAACACAGGCCTGATGTTGTTTTCTAATGCCACTGACTAACCGTAAAGTACTATATGTAATAAACAAAGTCAAAACGGAATATAGGTCAGTACATTCGAGTGAGTAAGTGACATCAAATTTTGTTATAAGTGTAACCTTCAGTAGTAATGTAGCTTTATTCTTTAATCACACTTTTTGGAGTGAAAACTTCTTTGCCTCGTTGCGCAATTATTTTTTTTTGGAATTTGTAAAAACTTCTAAACTCGCTTCAGGACACGTGGACCTTATCGAAAATTCGTAACACGGCGCAGAGCGCTAGCGCGAATGTTCGAGTTGTCACGTTTGTGTACGATAGCGCAATAAATGAATATTATATTCTACCACATAAATGACAGTACTTCATACTTAAACACAATTTAAAATTACAAAATTATTCAGGGAATATTCGGTTAGGGAACCGTCCCAAAATATCAAAAATGCACAACGTTAATTTTCAAGTATTCACTGTCTGTCGGCACTTCCGGAGTGGAATGCGTTTTTTTTCAAGTAAAATCAAAATCCTACTAATGTTATAAAAGTGAAAGTTTGTGAAAATGTATGTATGGAAGTTTTTTGCTTTTTCATGCTGTAATGGTTTGATGGATTTGTCTAAAATTTAGAACACAGATGGATTATGAACTGGATTAACGTACAGACTTCTTTTGATACCGACCGCACAACGGGTTCTAGTGAAATCGAGGGCAAAGCCGCAGGCAACAGCTAGTACAATATTTAAAAAAAATATATTATTTTTAATGTAAAAAGAACTAATCCCTCGCTTCCCAAAGAATATCAGCCTGTGTGCCATCCATCTTGTTTTTTGCGTTTGCAGTCGCTAAAAATTTAACTACGACACTAATACAATATTGTACCACATAAATGATAGTACTTTGAAACTGATAATTAAAGCAATTAGTGCAAAATTATTCCCTAACCATTCCAAAATATCAAAAATACACAACGTTAATATTCAAGTTTTAACTTCTGCCAGCACCCCCGGAGTGCAACCCGATTTTTTTTTGTCAAAGAAAAATATTCATAAAAATGTCAATTTGGTTTCGTTGAAAATATTACTACACGAATAAAGCTAGGCCGCAGCGCCAGTTTATGTTTGTGTCTATTATCTGTAATTCTTTAATCAGAGATAATAAATGATTAATTATTAATGTGGTTCTGGGTTATTCCAACTTTTATCGTAATAGATAATGCAATAGGTAATTAGCGTTCATCATTACCGTCAGGTGATTTGTCTGGTTGTTATATCTATAAATGTTATCATATTCCGTCATTCATAGTCCTACGATAAAAGTAATCAAATGGTTATTCTAATATCTATACAATTGACTATTTTACTAATTCATCTAGGCAGAATAGGGTGTAACTTGAATAGCTCTGCAGTAGCAGTTCTGGATTGGTAATAGCATTACCTATCTTACATTAACGTCCGTGTTTATCATTGTTGTGTTCCGATTTGGATGTTAGTCGGTAAGTCTATTTACGCCAGAAGCTAAGAAGACAGCATAGGATAGTAATTATACTTACATTTGTTTAACGCTAAATAATATTGGTTAATTTTTTTAACTGGCTAATTATTGAACAATTTAAATTTAATATGATTTTTTTTGTTTCGTAATTTAATAGATAGTGTCATATGTTTTATTTTTTTTTGAAATTGGAAGGCAAACAAGCAGACGGATATCCTGATGATAGCAAATTTACGCCGTCTAGAGACACCAAATGTGGTAATGGTGCGCTGCCAACCTGAGGCCGCGATGTTAGGCCCCGAGCAAAAGTAAGTTTACCGGCTACCCTCCGAACCGGAACACGTAATGACTTTATGGTGGCAGGAATAGGTAAGACGGTGGTACCAATCCGGGTTAGTCGCTGCGAAACTACCACCTAGTCAGATGTCACTGTGTTAGTGACGGTAAGCCTATGCTCGCCTTTTACGAGCTGCATGGCAGGAAGGCAGATGGTCTATTCTGCAAAAAAGCCAGGACCAACACGGGGAATTAACAAGCTATAAAAGTTATTACTGGATTAGGTCAATATTCTGTAGATGTAAAAAAATATTTGCTTTAATAAATGAATTCATTTCTGTAGATAAAATTCTCAGTTCATGATGGCCATAATTTACAATTTTCTGAAGATATTTTAAGCTCAGCATTTTTCGCGTGATTGAAAGAAATAAAAAGTTATTTTAAGACAGTATTTTTTTACATCAGTTAATCATGGGACGATAATTATTCGAAAATCCTATTAAGAAATTTGCTATTATTACAAATCAACGAAACTATTTGTGTTTATGAATTTTCAAGGTTTTCTTCAGGAGCCCATCTGTAAACATTAAATGGTTTCGCACACTTTTGACAATGTCGCAATTATCCTCCTAGGTCAGTTTTTATACAACAAACACTGTGCCAGGCCGCTTCGGGCGAATTTGTGCTTAAGTGTAACAAGTGTGTAAAATAATGCGGCCCGATCTGAGACGCTGCCGCTTACCCAAGTGTGCGCTATTCTTAACAGCAGTATTAAAGTTGATGCTTTGCTACTCTGAAGCTGGGATGTTAAGTCTCTTGTCTGATTAAGTTTACTTGCTATCCTACCTTACCATTCACTCTTTATTTATTTTTTTAAACAATATGATGACAATAATACTTAATGCCATAGGAGAAAGCCAACCTTATAACTTATGCTATAAAGTTTCTTTTTATAAGTAGTTATAATACAATTTTAAGAGTTAAAGTTGAGCTACCTCAAAATGAATTCGTAAGGTGGTTCGTAGCTGTCAGGGTAACATCTGGCTTATTTAAAAGTGTGACATATAAACCTGCATTCGCCACTTACTTGGCGAGAAATAAGTTATCTTGAAAAGCTTGAAAGATAGGTTCCTCACGAATTGAGTGAAGCAAACTGTTGCAATATATTTTAGATCGACACAATAATGAGAGGTTTTTAAATCAAATCATTACCCCTGATAAACAGCAGATTCTCTAAGATAATCGAAAGAGCTCTTTGCAATGGCTGGACCCTGACAACCCTAAATTGACCCGAAAGAGTTAATTGTAAGTGTTTGGTGGACTAATATCAGATATTATAGGTTTTTCAAATCTGGCCAGACGATTACGGCAAACGGTTGTCAGCAATTGTAAACCGAGATGTAAAGGCTAACCGCTAAACAACTGAGGCTTTTCAATCGCTCTACGTCAATGCTGCTAAATGTATTAAATATATATATATTTAATAAATTTAAGCCTAATTTAAGTAATAAAATCATGGTTGCCGGGGAGTTTGTTTCGCCGTTTCTTCTCCCGACGGGCTAGGTTTGGAAACGGTGGTAGTGTACGGTAGATAGCACTAAAAAATAATCTACCTTTAAATTAATTTATAACAAATTATGAAACTTATGTTCATAAATAAATAAAATGTTTATTAAAATGTAAATAAGGGCTGTGATTTAAATGTACATTTTTATAGAAATACGTAACTTTTTAAAATTAACTAAATATTTGCACACCACAATGTGGTAGAATATGTTGTATTCTTAAATATCTTTATAACAACTTTTTAAACACATATATATGGAGATTTTTTTCAACACAAAGAAAATATGGCTTTTCCAACTTTCTAATAAAAAAAATGTTGCTCGGGATTGGATGTGTGCCCGGTTTGGCGATAGGATTGCCACCTATTCCAATGTGGGGGTGTCTTCGGTCTGTTTTGGGGCACCCATGGGCGTTGGTGATTTCTATTGATAGATCATTCAACCAGTACAGTCAGTCAGAGTATTCTTAAAACAAATCACCCAATCCTTCACCTCTGTTTTACTTATTTCTGTCGCTACAGTGTATCAGGATTATTTACCCAACAAACTTCAGCACTGAAGATGTTAGGATTCTGTAACTAAGTAACAGTCTATGGCATCATAACTCCTAAACAAATAGACCTATTTCGATGCGGATTATTTTGTTTGAATACTAACGTAATCGCGACGGTTCTTACCTACATTACGATTGGGTTTGTAGAGATTTATTCAAAATTTTTAATTTTATGATTATTACAAGTTGTTGCCTGCGGCGTTGTCCACGTGGTTAGTGGTCCCACGGGAACATTTATTCAAGATAAAAACTATCCTATGTGTTAATTCAAGTTATCCTCTATGTGTGTCCTAAATTTCATAAAAATCGGTTAAGCAGTTTTTGCGTGAAAGAGTAACAAACAACCAAACATACAAACGTTCGCATTTATAATATTAATCGCCTCTGTGGTCTAGCGGTCCGGGTGTTGGACTTGACTGCATGAGGTCCCGGGTTCGAATCCCGGGTCGGCCAACAAAAAGGAAATTGGATTTTTCCAATTTTCTAATTAAAAAATGTTGGTCGGGATTGGAGATGTGCCCGGTTGGCGATAGGTTTGCCACCTATCACATTGTGGGACTTAGTGTCTTCGGCTAGTCGTGGGTGCCTTGGTTGTACCTCTGCCTACCTCTTCGGGGATATGGGCGTGAAGATACTACGAATCAAACAAATCTTTCTCATCTATGAGCTCAATTAAATATCCAAGAAAGTTATATTATTCTTTCAATTATTTATTTGTACTATAGTAAGTAAAATCAAACAAGTAGATTAAAAATCTATTTTTACAATATGTCTATATCTGTCTATATTGTAAAAATCTATATTATCTACTCATTTTTTTGAAGTGAAAACTTCTTTAGCGGCGTTTCGCAGTTTTTCTGGAATGGGTAAAAACTTCTAAACTCGCGTCAGATCGTCAGAACGTAAGACGGCGCACTGCGCATGCGCGAATAAGCCTAAAATAAAACGTAGATTCATTGCTGTTTTTGCATTGCTTAGATATTTTTGAAGAGTATAGTATGCGCAATGGATAATACACCGTAATATACCTACCATTACATTCTCAAAGATAGCAGATTACGTATAATATCAACAGCTGACATTGCTCTATTTGTTCCATCTTGAAAATAAGCTTTATGTGTAGACAAGCAATGTTCGACGTAAAGATAATATGATGACGCTCCTAGCCGTCACGTGGTTTTACTTTAGCGAGTTTTTGTCAAGCCAAACGCAGGTTATTGATATGAAAATAATATTAAATGTGCATAAATGATAGTACTTTCATATTGATAATTAAAGCAATTCGTGCAAAACTATTCTCAAACCATTCGAAAATATCAAAAATGCACAATGTTAATATTCAAGTTGTCACTTCTACCGGCACTCCCGGAGTGCAACCCGTTTTTTTATTTTATTTTATCGCCTATGTGGTCTGGTGGTCCAGGTGTTGGACTTGACTTAATGAGGTCTCGGGTTCGATTCCCGGGTCGGGTAACAAGAAGAAAATATAGTTTTTCAAATTTTCTAATAAATCAAAAATGTGGATCGGGATTGTACGTGGGCTCGGTTGGCGATAGGCTTGCCACTTATTATATTGTGGGATTTAGTGTCGTCGGCTAGTCGTGGTTGTGTCTCCTGCCTACCTCTTCGGCGTGAAGATACTTACTTTTATGTTTACGAAACAATAGGCGCCGGCGATGAGAATTGGGTAGCAGAACACATTTTTAGCAATTTTAGAATTTTTGTCCGTCTGTATTCCGACTGCGATTCACGCCGAATCTACTGAGTTTATCGTAATGAAATTCTGCGTGTGGGTGCTCTATATATGGAACGGGAGCGGAGAGCATTGTCCAGAAGAGCGAATATGATGGCCCGCAGATTTAGGAGAGCTTATGATGATGTTAAAATTACTCTTTTCCGTGCTTTCTGGCCCACAGACTACACGTGTAAAGAGAGGTTCTTTACACGTGTAGTCTGTGGGCCAACTACTTTCAAAGATGTTACAGCGCACTCCGTATTCAATATAATAACGCTCTTAGGGCTTTGTCGAGGCTGCCCCGATATTACAGTGCATCAGGTATGTTCGCAGTGGCCCTAACCGACTGTTTCCACGCAACTATGGGCAAAAGGTTTGCCTCCCTGGTGCGCAGGGTGAGAGGCAGGACCAACACAGTCCTAAGCATGATTGCGAATAGACTGGACTGTCCTTTTATCAGGCATTGTTGTAGTAGACAAGTCTCCCGAAATGTCGGATAGGAAGACAGTCAATTATTATGTAATTTTACTATTATACATTTTGCATTTATAATTTGTATTTGAATTCTATTTTTAAATTAATTTTTTGATTTCGACTTTGTAATAATTGTTTGGCATTTAAAAATCAACTATTGTATTATGTATATTAAGCAAATCAATTTGAATCATTTGTTTATTTATATCATGTCATTATATTATTATGTACTTAGTTCTTTATTTACCTTGTATGAAATTTTAATGAATATTTTTATGGGTCTATGTAACCTGGAAATAAATAAATTTTATTTATTTATATTCCGGTTAAGGTTATAGGCTACTTTTTATCCCCTTTTATTTGAGAGTGGGAAAGGGGTAAAAGTCCAAATAGTAAATTGGGCTAAAACATTCATTAATGCGTAATCCGATTTCATTATTTTTTACTAGCTGTTACCCGCGGCGTTGCCCGCGTGGTAAATGCTCCGACAAGAACTTTTTTCGGGATACAAACTATCGTATGTGTTAATCCAAGTTACTCTCTGCGTGTGTGCTAAATTTCATGAAAATCGATTCAGCAGTTTTTGCGTGAAGAATTGACAAACAAACGTACAAACTTTCGCTTTTTTAATATTATAAGGATTAGGATAGAATGAGGATTAGGATTTTGTATACGTAAGCACATACCTACACGTAGTATGTGCTTTACAGATTGTACTTATTTTTACCAGTTCTATTTATTTATTTATTTATTGAATTCTATATTGTATACAATTTATGACATAAAACATGGACAGTGATAAATAGAAATGCTCAAAAGGTTGGCTTATCTCTAAGTCTACAGATTTCTTCCAGCCAACCCTAAGAATTAGAATTTGTGATGAAACAGTGGAAGGCATCATGCTCAATAAATAAATAACTTAAACATAGTAGGAATATAAAAATTCTATATTTATGTCTATGATGATTGATGTCGACTTATTTATTTAAATCGGCTTAAAATCAGTTACCAAATAGCGGCTGGAAGCTATCAGCTATAAGTGTGGCTAGTACCCAAAAAGAAAAAATTAAATCGGGTTACCGTTTTTTTGCAAACGGTTGCGAACGAAGTTGCGGGTACAACTTGTATTTTTATAATAATTTTATCAGTCAACCTTAATTATACTTGTGCGATTTTATTATGTAGCTTATCAACGATATATCAATGCACATAGTTATCTGGATGTATGTTGTAGTCAAATGTTGGAGTTTTGGCGTTCTAAGATTTGACTAGGCTAATGTCTGACTATAAGTGCAAGTCCAAATAAGTGGAGTTTGTTTTGTCTTTGACTTGAACTTTAAAATAATTAAAAAAAAGTTGAGAGGTGTCAAGGGACACCCGGATGGAACGAAGTTCTCTCGCCCCCCCCCCCCTCTCTCTCAATACCCGCGGCTTCGCCCGCAGAGTCTATTTATTGAACATTTAACTCTCCAACACTACCTGTTGAAATTTTACGAAACTCAGTTTCGTAGTACCCACTAGTAGTACCTACTTATACAATATTATAACGAAACAAAAACAGGTTGTCTGACTAACCAAGAAAAACTAACTGGTAAGTTAACTAAATTAGTGTAGGATAACATGTGAAAAAATGTAAAGAATATTATAAAACAAACATAAATATATTAGATAGAATGAATGATTTACCAATATTCCTAATTATTTTACTCAAATTCTTTAAGAAAAGACAAAACAGTATCTGGCTTCCTGCCAAGCATCTCGTAAAAGGCGAGCATAAGCTTACAGTCACAATATACCTTGACAACTGACTAGGTGGTAGAGTTTCGCAGCGACTCGCTCAGATTGTTAGCACCGCCTGTGCACCGCCTTATCTATTACTGCCGCCATAACGTCAGCGCTTGCCGTTGACGTGTTTCAGTTCGGAGGATGATAAACTTACTTTTGCTCGAGGCCTAACATCCCGGCCCCATAAGGAACTTCGCCGTTCCAATATAATATTTTATTGTTAATAAAAATGTATGATTACAACGTAAACATTACGTTCACTTTGACCGCAATCGCATGCGCAGGCTGGTGACGTCATGACTCGCACTAGATACGGCGTAGCGTGACAACAGCGAAGTATTAATGAGGACTATTTTAAACGAATGTTTATTAATAACCTGAGGCCGGGATGTTAGGCTTCGAACAAAAATAAGTTTACCGACTACCTTGCCCTCCGAACCGGAATACATCAACGGCAAACGTTGGACGCTATGGCGGCAGGAATAAGTAAGGCGGTGGTACCAATCCGGGCGAGTCGCTGCAAAACTCTACCACCTACTAGGATGTCACGGTGCTAGTGACGTTAAGCCTATGCTCACCCTTTACGAGCTGCCTGGCAGGAAGGCAGACCAACACGGGGACAAGATTCAAGACTAACCGTACAGACCTGAATGAGATTTTGGGATGTGTTATTTTGTTAGATTAGTAATTAAGTAATATCTTCACGCCCATATCCCGTACGGGTAGTCAAAGACACAGCCATGGCACCCACGACTAGCCAAAGACACTAAGTCCCACAATGTGATAGGTGGCAAGCCTATCGCCAACCGGGCACACATCCAATCCCGGACAACTTTATTTTTTTTTTTTGAAAGTTGAAAATATATTTTCTATTTTGTTGCTCGACCCGGGGACCGAACCCGGGACCTCAAGACACCAAGTCGACTGAGGCGATTGTTAAATTAGATGTAATAAAACGACATTTTTAAATTTTGATATTTATTAGAGAGCCTCTGTGTTGTCGCTGTCCTATGTTGGCATTAGTCTGCATGGGGTCTTGGGTCACAGTGCAAGTGCTAATAATAAAAATACCTTAAGAGAAACGATAGTTATGATCGTTATAAATGTGTATTTAATTTGTAACGATGAACTCATTTAGTTGGTACTCAGAACTGTATATCTATAGGACATAACTACATGCGTAAATGGTAAAAAAAGGAATTGAAAATATCGCTACAGGATTTAAATCCTCAGTAGCTCAAATGGTTAGAGCATTCTTCGGCTTAAGACAAAAGGGCCAGAAAACTTTTTCAAATCCTGTATGGGGCGACAAAATTTCTTTCTTTAAAATTTGAAGAAAGACTTAAGCACAGGGCAAGTGCTAAAATAATAACTATTAAATTAAAAAATTAGGAAACCCCCAGACAGAAGATCTTATTTTCCCTTTAAAAAGTAAAAAAACCGGTTAATCTCCCCACTTTCACCCCCCACAACTTTTAAATGGCTCAACCAATTTTCATCAAACATGTCTAAGAACACTCGCACATAAGTTACCTTTAATACAAAAAAAAAACTATGAAATCACTGCATCCGTTCTGGAGTTACGATGCCACAGACAGACAGACACGTCAAATTTATAACACTCCTCTTTTTGCATCGGAGGTTAAAAATACCTTAAGAGGTGTCATCATTAAGTTTCGATGTGATAATGGAATCGCAGAGATATCGAGCAAATAACTCAAGAATTGCGTATTTAAATTAAAGTTGGTTTTTGTAAGTTTTACTTTATTTGAATTATATTCGTTATGGCATGTTTTTTTTTACTAAAGTGTGATTGTGTCTTTTTGGTTAAGTTTGAAAACCCCTGTCTTTTGCCAGTGCGGGTTTCTAGGGTACATATGCGACAGTATTTCTAACTCTGAACTGTCTTTCCATTCTTATCTGATTGTAATAAATAAATACCCCTGGATAAATTGCTCAAATTGAATCCAACCCAAAAAAGCGAATTTAATGCTTTTGTTGTGGATAGTAGTCAGTACTAATACATGTATTAAAATAGCTGCCTGTCTTAGATGGTAATTTTTATGATCATAAATTGAGATCTTTCAATCTGTCTGCCCTATCTTTCTAGATGGATCAAACTCCACATGGTGTGGAAAGATTGAAATCGGTTAAGTAGTTTAGGAGTTAAGAGTAGGAGAAACTTTACTAGTTTAGGAGTCCATCGTGGACAAACAAAGTGACACGTACCTAATTTATATATATTACTAGCGGCCCGACCCGGCTTCCCACGGTTACGAAAATAAACTTCCTCTTCAATCACTTTATCTATTAAACAAAACCGCATCAAAATCCGTTACGTAGTTTTAAAGATTTAAGCACAGCAAAGGACATAAGTACAGAGAAAGTGACTTTGTTTTATACTATGTAGTGAAGATAAATAGTATAATCAGTTTAATAAATGCCCAGATCCAGAATGGACATTTAGATGTTTATACCGTTGGGAATTGAGCCTCAGGATTGGTCGGTGATGGTAAATATGGACAGTAATACCTCGACTGACGAGGCCGTTGAAAGGTACAGACTGAAAAATAAACTCGGTTATTAAATACCAATCAACTAAATTAATCTTTGATCCTTTAAATCGATGATAACAATTAAGCGATTACTAATGCACTTTCTGGTTTTTCCAGTACCTATTTAGCTTTATAGTTTGAGATAAGAGAATGAGGGTTTTTCCTTACTTATGTAACGAAAGTAGTTTTATTTGTGTTGGTAGAATAAATTATCTGCCCCCTATTCATATTTTTAAATAAAGAAACACTTGTATTGTTTTACTTAGCACTTATAATTTATTATTTTGCAATGTATTATAAGTTTATAATATATTCATATTTTAAAATAAAGAAAAAATAAATAAAGAAACACTTGTAGTGTTTTATGTTGTTTTACGTAAAACACTACAAGTGTTTCTTTATTTAAAAATATGAAACTAAGCTTAAGTATTTAAGGCTATTTGCAAAATAATAATAAAAGAATATGAATATTTGGAAGTTTAACCAATTGCCGACAATGGAAAATATTAAATATATCTGCCCCCTGCCTGGCAGCGCGTATGAGGTGAGCAAAGGTGAAATAGAAAAGGTTATACTTTGGAGTATTTTGGTATGCTACTTGCCCGTTTTGGATCCATTGCCTTACTCCTACTGCCATATTGATTTATCTTTTTGTCTATTTGTCTGTCTTCCTTCCTGCCTGTCTGTCTATCAATCGCCTGATTTTATAAAAAAATATCCCAAAGTTCATTTGCTTATTACCTTTGTTTTTTGGTGTTGGTATGCTAGATGCCTTGATGCTTTTCATGTTGAGGAGGTTTTTTTTATGATACTGGATGGCAAACACGCTGACGGATTTCCTGATGGTAAGAAATTCACGCCGCCTATAGACATCAAAGGTGGTAATGGTGCGTTGCCAACCTGAGGTTTGGATGTTAGGCCTCGAGCAAAAGTAAGTTTCCCAGCTACCTTATCCTCTGGACCGGAACACGCCATGACGTTATGGCGGCAGAAATAGGTAAGGCGGTGGTACCAATCCGGGCGAGTCACTGCGAAACTCTACCACCTTGTCAGATGTCAAGGTGCTAGTGACCGTGAGCCTATGCTCGCCTTTTACGAGCTGCCCGGCAGGAAGGTAGATGGTCTATTTTGCAAAGGAGCCCGGACCAACACTACTATTTAAATTATGCGCTTCGGCTTTACACTTTTTACTCTTTTTAAACTTAATTCTTTTATTTTAAATTGGCTGACCTAATCTAAATTTAATCGAAATGATTAACTATATAATAACAACTCTATATAAATATCTTTAAAATAAATTCGGGTTTCCGAAGCTTGACGAATATAGCCGTAATTAAACTACTATACCTGAACACCAAAATGAATTGGCCAAAATTCCAAGTCTTATATGTAAAGTTATGAATTTAGAAATTGTACAGTTAGGGCGTTTAAAGTGAGAAGTTTGGCTCTTAATGATATCACTTTTTTTTCTTTGATATCGCATTTTACAAGAATATGTTTTTGGTACGATTTAATATATTTTTGCAAGATGTTTACGAGAATACTTTAATAGAAAGCTGTGTAAAAACTTACATTGAATGGTGCCAACGCTTTTTATATCCCAGTCGTCATAGCGTCAATGCTAGTCATTGTCGTGTTCCGTGCTAGTAGATAGAGTAACCGGTATATTTGTAGATCTGTCTTAAGATCCCGTGCGTATAATATAGACGCGTTAGTACTTTCTAGAGAACGATATATATATATATATTCATACAAAGTACATAGTTTGTGTCATAGGCTTATAAAAGTTCCAGATTTTAGATTTATAATTTTGTATTTGTGTTATATTATAACCGCCTCGTTGGTCGAGTGGCTAGCGTATACGCCTAACTGCATCGACCAACCGCGAGGCTCGGGTTCGATTCCCGACGGGGGCAGGCATTTGTGTGATGAACATTTAGATGTCTGCATTTCCGGGTCTGGGTGTTTATCAAATTTATTCTGGTATCTATTTAAGTATTCAAATGTATTAGTATCGTTGACTAACACCCATAACACAACCACATAATTTGCTTAATTTGGGGTTAGATTCAATTTGTGCGATCATTTATTTTCACTATCTCTTATTTTCTACGTTTCTATATTTAACATAGAAAAAATATTAAATTAACATGAAAAAAAGGTTACCAAAAACGGTGGCCTTAAAACTAAACCGTCAGTGGTCAGGGCGACAGAGTGAGGAACCTCCGCACAATTCATGCCGTCCCTAAACTGCTGCCTTCTGAATTCGGCCCTTAACCCAGCGTTGTAGAGCAAGTCTCTTAAGTGTTGATCGAGACTCTTCGCTATAAGACCGTTTACTGACACAACTATCGGGACAATTATTGTTGAATCAATATCCCACATGTCGATTACCTCGTGAGCCAAGTCTATGTATTTTGACATTTTTCCCTTCTCAGCTTTCACGAGGTTAACGTCACATGGAACAGTGATATCAACAAGAAAAGCCCGGCGCTCCAACCGATCTACCAGCACGATGTCAGGCTTATTGGCGACAATAATCCTGTCCGTGATGACAGACCGGTCCCAGTAGAGCTTTGCGTGGCTATTTTCAAGAACTGGCTCCGGTGAATACTTTTAGTAAGGCACTTCAAAACCCACAAGTCCATATCGAAGAGCAAGTTGCTGGTGGAATATCTTGGCTACTTGGTTATGCCTGTGCAAGTACTCGCCGTTGCCAAGATGAGAACAACTGGAAATAATAAATGTCTAATAGACTCACCAGGACGAAGGCACGCTCGACATAATATGTCAACCGTACTATCTCTCATGATGTATTTCTGATAGTTATTCGTTTTGACAACCTCGTCTGCAATTGCACAAGCAAAACCTTCAACTTCACCAAAGAGATCACCGAATCGTAACCAAGACACGGATGCTAGTGTATCGACATCAGGCACATAAAGAACCTGATAAAATCGACCATGTAGCTTTGCTCTTCCATACGTCATACGTACGGTTTATGCCAATTCTCTTTACCTAAGGAGAGCGGAGTCAGCCCATTATCCACTGACACTACATCACGATGCATTTCACACTCAACATGTAGGAAGTATTCTCTAAGATTGTATACTTCACGGTTATGAAGATTTTTGACATTAAGGAAACCACGTCCTCCAAATTTCCGAGGAATATACAATCTCATCACAGATGAGCGTGGATGATGCATGCGATATGTCGTCAATAGTTTACGGTCTCTTAGGTCCAAGGTATCCAGCTCTGTCTGAGTCCATCTTAATATGCCAAAGGTGTATTCTAAAACAGGCATCACCCAGGTGTTGACAGCGTGCACCTTATATTATCCCCTGACAAAAGGCTTTTCAACACTTTTGTCAAGCGACTAAAGAAACGTTCCATCACCAGCTGTTTAACGTCCCGATCCAGTATACCTAAACCCTGTGGCATACCAAGATATATGTAAGTTTCGGTTACGGAGAGAGATCTGAGAGATATTGTCTCTGAAATTTGTAAATAGTCACTATGTACAAACTTCACCCTTTGCACATTTACAACCGCACATTTATCTACACCAAACTCTATATTAATGTCACTACTAAATGTATGTGTTACATCAAGTAGTGACAAGTCTGGTTTATTTGATGCAAAGAAATTGAGATCATCCATGTACAAAAGATGACAAATAGTCTCACCCCCTCTACGCAATCGATAACCTAGCTTTAAATCCCTAAGTAATGTACTCAAAGGATTTAAAGCCAGACAAAACCACACCAAAACCAAACCACAATGGAGTCAAGCTGTCATCCTGGAAGATGCCCCGCTCAATCCTTATGGGTTCGGTAGTGTAAAGATTCCTTCCACCTCCTGGAAGACAAAAAGGCTTGGTCCACTGCCGCATACATGAAACCAGAAACGAGCTTAGAACTGCATCAACTTTGTACAGTTCCAACACTCGTTGCAACCACGTATGCGGTACCGAATCGTAAGCCTTTTTATAGTCGATCCAGGCGGTGGAAAGGCTTTTACGGTTTCTGCGAACCTGTTGGTTAATAGCCATGTCAATGAGGAGTAGCTCCTTAGTACCACGAGACCCAACCCTACATCCATTTTGAGCAGGATCTAAAATGTTATTTGCATAAAAGTGCTTATTTAATTTTGCGGTCAAAATGAATGTAAGTAATTTATACAGTGTAGGTAGGCATGTAATGGGTCTAAGGTTTTTAGGATCCGTGGTACTACCTGATTTATGGACCAAAAAGGCGATTCCTGTAGTCATAAAAGATGGGAGAGATCGAGATTCGATTGCGTCTTGGAATTGAGCAGCTAAGCGTGCGTGTGAAGAACGCAACCATTTCAGCCAAAAATTATGCAGTCCGTCTGGCCCCAAACTTTTCCAATTATGCGTCCGACGAACTGCATCCGTTATATCATCAATTTCAATAGCCACAGCTGTCATTGGTTGCAATAATTCACACGAGCGCTCAACAATGCTCATCCACTCACCACTAACATTATTATTATTATTATTATTTAAGTACAAAATTTCAGCTTTCTAGGACTTCAAGACAGACTCTAATACTTCAGGGTATCCATCAAAGGGTACAGACTGACAAACAAGTTTGGTTATTAAACCCTTCAGCCGAATTAATCTTATAATCCTTAAAATCAGTGATAATACTTAGGTGATTACTAATTCAGTTTCTGGTTTTTCTAGTAGTTATTTAACATTATCTTTTAAGATACGACAATGAGGTTTTTATCCTTATTTATCTAATGGAATAAAAAAATATTTTGGTCCGGTGTAGTGTAGAATAAACAGCAAATGTTAAAAAGATCATTAGAAGAATACTGTTAAGGCCACTTGCACGTTTCTGGGTTAAGTATTTAACACTGAGTTAGCGTAACCCGGGAATGTGCAAGTGGCCCTTAGTGTGCAACTTGCGCGGTTTGGGATTCACCGCCTTACGCACTCCAGCCGAAATATTAATTGTATAGTACAAGTCTTAACAATATAGAAACTCAGCCTAGGAGATAAATAGATCACATATATAAACACATTCCATTGAAGAAAAAGGATTGTCATGTTATTATTGTTTATCATTTAATATTATTATTAACTCTTTATTGTACACATTTTTTTTTTACTTAAAAGTAAAATAAAATAGAATACAAAAGACGAGCTAATCTCTAATAAAAGAAATTTCTTCCAGCTTCTTTCCAATCTTTCTTTCGTGAAAGGAAAGTAAAAAATGAAATAAGTAGACCTGGTGTACAGGTGAATAAACTACTTAATATATACTATTCAGTAATATATTATACATAACACAAAAAACAACAAAACTAAACTAAACATAAACATAAAGTAAATTTATATTAACGCATTGAGAGTCTAAGCTATGCTAAAGAAATGCTCTTTTAGATGTTTCTTGAAAGAATCAAGAGTTTCGCAGCTACGAATTTCACAAGGTAAGGAGTTCCACAACCTTACAGCATGAACGGTGAATGAATCTGAATTGCTATGCTGTAGTGAGCCATCTATCGATTTGCAATGATTACGTAGCTTACAAAATAATATAAGTAGATAATCCCTTGGCACCGTTAGTGCCAGAAAGAATGAAAAAAAAAATGAAAACAAATAACCACGAATCTGCAGCACCCGCTTTTGGGCCTCGTCGATGCTCATGTTCGTAGTAGTTTCCAAACTGTATCATATTTGTACTGTGTTATTGGTGTAGCTGAACATGCATCGTGGTCCAGTTCGAAAGTTTGAATTTTAGTTTTTGACTTATTAGATATAATGTTTTTGATTAAAAGAGGCGTGCTAATTGTCTTTCATTCGACGTGGTAAGAAGGATTATATGAAGGTATATCTTAATTGTGAAATTATTTTAAGTTGGGTTTTGTATTTTAATGGTATGTATGTTTAGTTGTGCTAAACTAAGCCTAAAAAGTTTACGCTTGGCGTTCGCGTTCGCATTGCTTAGATCGGAGGACGGAGAAAATGGATTTGAAAGAAAGTTTTTATAAAAAGAATTGGTAATGAAATATTGAGCAATATTTTAATATGCAGCGCGAATGTAGAAGATCGTAGGTACCAGGGAATACTTAGGATGACATTCCATGACCATATATAAGCATTCGATTGTGTTGACAAATCTCCGACTTCAGTGTGTCTGTATGAAATGAGTAATGAATGTGGAGGACGATAAGCAGATGTGGAGTAATCTTATCTCTTATCTTATCATTTTCTTTCATATTCCGCTATTTTCTTATTGATTTTATTGTAAAGCTAAAAATCACACGGATATTGCTGAGGGCTACATATACGCGTTATTGGTGGTAAGAGTGCGTTGCTAACCTGAGCATAGAATGTTGAAAGTTTTTGTTGTTATGATATTTTCATTATATTTTGTAAGTGATTAGGTAAGCATATAAGCATAATAGCAAATAGACACGAGGGTTTCCTGGTGTCACCATTGATGTTAGAGGTGCTTCGCTGTCCTGTGATGTCAGGCCCATTGTACGCTATATTATTATGATAGATTACATGGACGTTAGTCAGCGACAGTAATAGATAAAAGATACAAGTAGATTAAAACGATACTAATAGATTCTGATTGATAAAGCTAGATAAAATATATTAAAATAAACTTGATTTTTTATGATATTGGAAGGCAAACAAGCAGACGTATTTTCTGATGGTAAGACATTCCCGCCGCCTAGAGACACCAAAGGTGGTAATAGTGCGTTGCCAACCAGAGGTCGGGATGTTAGGCCTCGAGCAAAAGTAAATTTACTGGCTACCTTACCCTCCGAACCGGAACACGTCATAACGTTATGGCGGCAGGAATAGGTAAAGCGGTTGTACCAATCCGGGTGAGTCGCTGCGAAACTCTACCATCTAGTCAGATGTCACGGTGCTAGTGACGTTAAGCGTGTGCTCGCCTTTTACGAGCTGCCTGGCACAGGAAGGCAAATGGTCTATTCTACACAGGAGCTCGGACCAACACGGGATCATTTTCGGGATTGTCACTCAGACATCCAAATACGTATTCACATTTTTATTAGGACGTTTTTTAAATTTAACATTATTTAACGAAATCTCAGAACGCGTTTTTCACCCACTTTTAGACTAAGAACTCACGGCGCGGTTTTTACCCGCGGCCGCGGTCGTTGCGGGCCCGCAGGTTCTGTAGAATGTATATTTAAATGCAAAAAGTAAGATCATATTTCACGGCGCGATTTTCACCCGCAGCGCCTGCGGTTGTTAGCGGCTACCGCGTATCGTGCGGTCGTCGATCTCCCGCCGCTTCGGCGGTTTGCGATTGCGCGCTCTGCGGTCGCTTGGCCTGCAACCAATTTGTACTATTTGTACTAATTATTTAATTGCAACCGCCAGCCGCGCGCGCCAAGTTTGCGGGCGATAATTTCAACCGCGGCGGCTGCGGGACCGCAAAAATTACCCGTCTCGTGAATTTTGAAATAAATCGTAGAACTACGACCGCCGCGGGCGCGATTAAAAATCGCATCATGAGATCTGTCTCAAAGGTCCGATTGAATTGAAGCTTCACACGCCTTAAGGGCGGGCGACAACACAATAATAAAAAAGTGAAGTAAGTTGCGGGCCTGCAGGTTCTGTAGAATGTATATTTAAATGCAAAAAGATTACTACCGCTCTCTTGTCATTCGTATATTCAGTGTCGATCACTCCATATGCGTCTTTAATTTAAAATTAATTTTTAAAATTTTGGTATAATTTTAAGTACGAAATGCCTAAACGCAAACGTAGCGAAGAGGAAGTTATAGCAAAAAAGTTACGCAAATAAGAAAAAAACTTAGAAAGTGTATGAATCGCCGTAAAAGAATTATTTCATCCTCATCGGAAGACTCCTCGAAATCTTCTGGGAACCGGAACTGTAAGTACTGTAACAACCATTTAACGATTTTAAAAACATTATTTATTATTTCACCTTTTGAAAAGGTTAATAGCGCACTTGGACGTCTGTGGGACTATCTTAGCAACCAACCAAACACGATAATAATAATATTTTATTTTTATCATTTAACATATATTCTATATACGTAATATATTAAGAACTTTTTGATGATAATTGCTTACGCACAAGGACGTCTGCGAACTATCCGAGCGTTAAAACGATCTACCGCCATTATAGACGTATTTTATTATTACGTAATACTTTGAGGTGTTATTCCTTGATGAAATGGTTAACGTACAAGGACGTCTGCAGGACTATCCGAACGTATACCAAATTTAATGTGATATAATCACATTCACATGGCGAAAATGGTACCTACTGTTGTATCTGTATTGTAAAGAAAACGCATAAGGACTTCTGCGAGACTATCCGAGGGTATACAAAACCTTACGGCTACAAACATGTCTATGTAAGAATAAATACATACGCTAAGACTGTAATAATACTTAGACAATTGCCCTCAGTAGAACAAATATTCTTCTATTTTAAGATCGATTCCAAGTCTTTACTTACTTCCAGATGGGGTAAATCGGAGTCCTATAAATGATGTAATAAAGATAGACTTCATTCTCTGTGAGAGCGAACGCCAACAACAAGAGAGCTATTCCACTTAACCTATATATCAGGAAGAAGAACCAAGACAGGAAGAGGATGGTGCGCTAATAAAAGACACACGACTTCTTCTTCTAAGCTTCTACTCTATGTTGTTACGTAGAAAGAACTAACAGATTGAGAGATAACTGTCAATACATTTTTATTAGCTATAAAAAACTTCACTCATTTGTTATCTCCCAATCGAGTTCGATGGATAAAATCAACTTTAAAAGACTGTGGAGTAGATGTAATGATTTTCAGCGCGCATAGTACGAGGCATGCGAGAGTCTCGCGTGCTCGTCGCCATGGACTTCGCACTAAATACAATACGCAAAACTGCGGGCCGGATCTACTACATTTTGCTAAGTTCTATGACAGAACTACAGTTAAAGATCAAAGCAATAATCTAGCTAGAATTATTATAAATGATCTGTAGTTTTTAGTACATGTTCTAAATATGATAGAAAAATCGTCGCCTTGGAAGCCAATGGACCTAAGCCACAGTTTTTACGAAATGGAGTTATGTATTCACAAATAGCCGTAGTTTATGTTAGTCAATAGATTTAACGGAAATATTGTCATAATTTTAAACAGGTTTTTTATTAATTTGCCAAAAAATGTAAGTGTAGTTTCAATGAAAGCTAAAAAGTCTATACCGCTTAGTTTCAATTAAATTTCAATTAAGTTTTTCAATTAAAGCATTCAAAGGTTACACATATTAATAATCTTAAGTAAAATATTGACCCTTCTACTAAAATATGACGCTGGTTTATTTTAAAATAACTGTTTTTGCTCGCGTCATTTATTTTTCAAACGTCCATATCTCAGAAGTGCATTTAAGTGGTATAGCTCCATTACCCTCCAAGGCGACGAAATATACCTAATATTTAAAATGTAAGTAAGGTAAATTATTTGATTGTGTTTTAAATGTATCTTCAATGAAAATTTGTATTCTGTTAACACCTAGAATAACTAACGTCTCCTAGTTGGTAAATAAACTTAATTATTTCCTTTAATATAATTTAATTTTATTGACATTTCCTCAAAGTACTCATTTACTCTCAACATCTACAAGTATAATGAATACATAAAATATTATTTTAGGTTACTCATCTCGAAGAACGAAGCACGAGTATATTTAATGATTAAACGAACTTACCTGTAAGCGAAGTTCAATCATAATTATATGAAGTGTTTCGTTCGAAGAGATGAGTAACATACGCCCACCCAGTCCACTAGAACACTTCCCGGTCTTTTCGGAAATGTCATAAGTTTGGGGACATAACTCTGAACTAAATGACGAGAAAGCGGTAGTAATGGTGCGGAGGTAAAACAAAAAGTAAAAATCTTGCTACCCTCAAATACAGTGGAGTGATGACAACTGGACTTACTACTACAAGTATAATGAATAAATAAAATATTATTTTAGGCTACTCATCTCTTCGAACAAAGCACTTCATATAATTATGATTGAACTTCGCTTACAGGTAAGTTCGTTTAATCATTAATTATGTTTTAATAATATATGTATTGAATAACTCATAATTAAAATTTATCATTGTGGAATTTTGACCACTTGTCGACCACTAGCATAAATTATCATTCAAGGCTGAGAGCAGCAGCCCTGAGCTTATGTCTATCGTATGTGGACGCAACGTCATACATTGCAAAAGTGTTCTTTCATCAAATCGATCGTAATACACTAACCTGCCCTTTTATGACCCCTGGTGAAATACTGTCTTACTACTTTACTTTTATTTCACTTTTTTTTTAATAACCAATGACCTACTCATGCAATAAAAATAAAACAGATATTGAGTTTCGAGTATTTTATTAGTTTCGAGATCGAAAAGGCGATTATAGACGAGCCTGGATCCAGGAGGTGAAAGAAGTTACTCTGGCGAAACCAGCTGGTAAACCACGGGTGCACCCAGCTGCAGACACGAAAGATGTCACTCCGACCTGTTGACATTGACAATATTATGTTAATATACAGATGAAACAAATACATTTCTGCAATTACATCACAAGAAGCACCATCACGAGGTCTATATTTTCGACATATCATAAAATAAGCAAATGGTATAGCTCTGAAAATGTGGGTACTACTCAATGATATAAATGGCTATAAATACTCAAATAAATTAATAAATTGCTATTCTAGCTTATATGAAAATAATAGACTTTTATGTGATGAGATATCGAGCAAACACACAACTCTCTTGACGGTAAGAGATAACCGTGGCCTAGCAACGACCTTGATGTTGTAGATGCATTGAGTTATCGTCAAGGTGTTCGGCCAGTTGTGCAAGTTTACCGGATACCGTACCCTCAGGAAATAAATAGACAAGAATAGGTAAATCGGTTTATCCCTACCCAGACGAGTTGCAGGACAGCACTTTATCAGTAGTGATCTTGTTGGTAACGACACATCTAACCATTGTTCGTCTCTTGGAGCGGAAAGGCAGTTAGTCTTTTACAATAAAGATCCGGACTAACTAGGGCAGAATCAGAATCACAATCACCATTTCCGGCAATCAGGCAATCTACATTGGACTTTATCCTTATAATCTTACCAAAGTGTTTCCGATTGCCAATGGACCACCAGAGTCACCACTGCAGACATTGCGGCCACCGGGAGTGGCAACACAGAGGGTTGACGATATTATGGTGCTGGGGCCGTAGGTGGACGCACACACCGCGTTGGTGATGATTTGGAGGCTCACATGACGTAAGACTTGGTTAGTAGGAATACCAGTCGCTATAATAAAATTGTGTGTTATTATATTAAAACCTTTATTTTATTATCTGATGTTTTTCACCGTAAATGGAATACTGTTTCTGTTTTTCACATCATCAATAGAGCTAAAGTTTAAATTCTTATAAATAATTAATAAGTTTATCATATTAAGAGTTAAAATTAAAATTTGCTTCTAACGTTTTTATTGGTATTGCTAAACGTAATAGTCATTACTAAATCTATATATGTAAAAAGAGAGACGTGTTAGTTACACTATTTATAAGCGAAAAACAGCTCAACCGATTTGGCTGAAAATTAATGAAGAGGTAGCTTAGAACCAGGAGACGGACATAGCACATTTCTTATCCCGTTCGACTCAGAGGACATTAAAAAAATCAACGTTTTAATTTTTCCCATACAAACTGAACGGGTGAAAAGAAGTTCGCCGGGATAGCTAGTAAATAAATAAATGCCTGGACAAGTTATAGAAATTGAATCCCCAAATTAAGCAAATATGCTTGTGTTGTGTATGAGTGTTGATCAACGATACTGATACATAGAAAAAATTAGATACCGGAATAAATTTAATAAGCACCAGCCCCAGAAATGCAGACATCTAAATGTTCATCACACAAATGTTTGCCCCCGGAAAACGAACTTGAGTCTCGCTTCTTCTCTCTCGCTCTTTCGTTCCCATCGGGTGTTTGTGTACATTTTTTAAAAATAAAATGGCAAAAAATGCATTTCTTCACGCCCATATCCCCGAAGTGGTAGGCAAAGGCACAACCAAGGCACCCACGACTAGCCGAAGACACAAGTCCGACAATGTGATAGGTGGCAAGCCTATCGCCAACCGGGCACATATCCAATCCCGAGCAACATTTTTTTTATTAGAAATTGGAAAAAAACAATTTTTTTTTCTGTTGCCTGACCCGGGAATTCGAACCCGGGATCTCATGCAGTCAAGTTCAACAACTGAACCGCTAGACCACAGAGGCGAAAAATGCATTTGATTCAAAAACATTGAAACAATTCTTACTGTCGCTGGTCCTGCCGAAGCCACAAGCGTTAGCCCACTGTCCAGCGAATTGGTTGCTGCCGGTGGCCAAGTTGGCGCGGTTAATGTTGTCTGGAAATTAAAAAAACTTACATGCACTAGTTACTTTTCCGCTTTGCAATGTCTAAAATTTCGCAGCTATTTTTGTCTTTTTTCCGTTAAATCACACGGAAGGAGATGGAATATTTATATTTCGTCAAGCGTGTGCTTAAACGATAATCACTCGACGATTGAAAGTCGTTTTCAGATTTTTGTCTTACCATAGTTCTAAATGTGTTCTATCTCTTTTTTTGATTTCGTATTTAAGGAAACGGAAAAATCCTTATTAACTTAGATTAGAGTCCATTGTGTGCCAAATGTCATCTCTATTTTTTAAGTCTTGAAATACAGTTCAAAGATTTCAACAGTAACAAGGATTTTCATCAGGTCAGGGTCATCTATGTAGGATAGAATAACTGCTTGTCGACCGTCAGATCTTATCTTACAAGTGTTATCCACCCAGTAAAACCATTTGAATTACAACTATTATTTACTCAACTTAAAGTTACATTTAAATTTAAACAATTAATGCACGTTAAAAAACTGCGTTTGTACGTGTCCGAGAATGCCAGTCCCTTCCTTCCGCTCAATGTCAAGCGTGGCGCTCTCGCGCCAAAGCTTGTCGTTGGCTCCATACAGCGACGTTTCTCATTAGTTGAGTTCGTTAGGCGACAACAACACAAAGTTATGTGACTTATTAAACCTTGAGACCATTTAGGGTAGATTTTTCTGTAGCAACCCATCTGTCCACTGTGTTTTCCTGCCGCCATAATAACGGTGTCATGTTTAATACACGTCTTGATTTGAACGGAGCACAGCATCGCGATAAAGCTGCGCCACAGCCTAGGAATTCACGGAGCGGAACGACCACGGCGGTCGCGGTTCTGCAGTTTTATTTCATAACTCACGAGTCCGGTAATTGGTGCGGTCACACAGCCGTCACGGGTGAAATCATCGCTCGCAAACTACGATTCTACGGGCGGGTGACCGCTGCTGCGGGAACCGCATACAACCGCAGGCGCTGCGGGCGTCGTGAAACGTTCTTTTACTTTTTGCATACAAATCTGCATTCTACAGAACCTATGGGCCCGCAACCGCTGCAGGCGCGGGTAAAAACCGCTCTGTGAGTTCTCACGCTCAGGGATCTATTAACTGTGCTTGTCGACACCATGCCATAAAAGCAATTAAAAAAGTTTTGAGGGCATACTTACTCGAAAAGTTAACCCAGTTTATAACAACAACAGCGATATCGTTGTTGAGATTATTCATATTGTAGCTGCCATGCATCTGAACGTTTGTAGTGGTGATGCGGGTGCCACCAGTGAACAATGTGGTGGAACCGAGAACGACAACCATGGAGCGTCCCTGGCTCTGATTGGTCCTCCAGCAGTGGGCAGCGGTAACTACCCTGGTGTTAGAGACCAAGGAGGATCCGCATACTGACGTGCCGCCTGTCGTTAGTGTTACAAGTAAGCCCCCCTGAAAAAATGGAATGCTTTTTTATATTCACAACTAGATGTTGCCCGCGTATTAGAGTAAACTCTCCCACGGGAACCTGTTTATGGTGGTAATTTTGTCGAGCACCCACTACACTAATTTTAAGTTATGGCTATCTTCTTTCAACGAAAGTAATGGAAACAGACAAAACACTTTTAGTACCGCCAGATTAGTCTATAATATTATACACGCCATTTCTATAAACGTTTAATCTATCACTCGGGAAACGTTGTTTAAAAACATCACGATTTGACAAGTTCGGACTAATCTGACATGTCTAAACTCTTCCATCTCTTTTGTTTTTGTTTCTTTTGAAAAAGATAGCATGCGTCTAAAATAAGTTTAGTTTGAACTGAAGAATCATTACCAATTTATGGGGAGAAAATTCTATCTTCACATTCAAAAACCCTCTTAAAATGTATAGTACAGTAAACAACGCAAGTGTCTGACCTTGGGTACTGAATGTATTATTACGGTGTCCGATATTTGCGACGCTTGTGGTACTTATGCATTATGTAAATGTTAAGGCTGAAATCCGAAATTCTTTCGAAGTAAAACTAGGTTTAGCCGGTTAAAAAACAAAACCTTACCCAACAATGCCAGGCCTAGTTTAAACCGAACTTCTGAGTTTAGCCGTAACATATACACATCAGAAATATCTAAGCAACGTGTAAGGCAAAATCTTGTTAATTTTTTTAGTCATTATTTACACCACACTCGTCAAAACAACAAAGCGATTTAATCTTGAAATATCTTTCTATCTTAACCTATCTCCCTTGATATCTACATTCCTCCACCTTCGCATTATATATTTCAATCTTTCAGTCTGCCATTCGTTCCGCATAACCGGGTCAAAAATACGCCAAACATTTTTAACGAAATTATCTTAAAATACACAAGCTCGTGGACGAATTTGTAAGATGAGTATACTTACAAAGAATGGAAAAAGTTCCAAGTGATGTGACAGATCCTCCCGTAATCCTGGATCCATCAAAGTCTGTGGCTGCTTCAGCGTTTTTGATGTACTCGGCCAGAGGGATACCCACGGCATTGTGGTAATCGAGCTCGATCTCCTCGTAGGCAGTTGCAGCCGTGACTGCAGCCAATATTACCAAAAACAACTTCATTATTAACCTTTTCGATGTCTGTGTTTAGTATTTGTGGTATTTATACCAAAATCTATCTTATCGTTTAAAACGACGTATTATCTACGTAAATATACATTAACATGTGACTATCTAAAGTTTCAAGTTTTAGGGTCCTGTAATTAAAATATGTAAAGCCACTGTTGTCGTTAGAAATAGAAAAAAGGACTCGATCTCTAGAAAAGAATGAATAATTAAATAACCATGAAAATGTTATAATTTTCATGGTTCTTTAATAGTTTATTTATTTGCGGAATTGTTTGACTAGGTGGTAGAGTTTTGCCGCCATAGCGTCAGTGCTTGCCGCTAATACGTTCCGGTTCGGAGGGTAAGTTAACCGGTAAACTTATATTTGATCAAATCCTAATATCCCGGATGTTAGAGACCAACGATGATCCGCATACTGACGTGCTGCCCGTCGTTAATGTTGTGAGTAAGCTCCCCTGAAAAATAGGAATGCTTTTTTATATGCACAACTAGATGTTGCCTGCGTTGTAGGGTTAACATATTACATTTTACGTTAACACATGACGCGAACATATTCTACTACATTTTCATGTGCTAATAATATTTTAATACTTATATTTTTTCGTTTTACTCTATCTATAGTTAACTACCACTTTTAGCTAATCAAAAGAAGAATTTTCGAAACACACTCCTTGACAAGCATTAGTATAATATTTTTTACTTTGAAAGCAAATGCCCGCCAAACTTAGAAGATGGCGTCACGTCTTACCGGATCCGCCGGATGCAATAACTGCGGCAAACGCAAGCCTCTTTCCCAACCCAGATACAAACTCTCAAAACACTACACTACACCGTCGCCGCCGGTTTCGGCGACGAAGATCTCTCTTGCGCCTGGCGCTTAACGTCAATCTCTGCCACGTCGTCACTACTCCACCATCAAGTCCACCCAGTAACCAGAACGTAGCACCAAGTCGAGGTACGGTCTCCCGGAAGACAGCCCTTGTTGCTGGCGTTGTAGTGAACAGTTAAATCCATCTAAACAATGATGTCTCGGGTTGAGCACTCTGCCCAAAAAGCACGGTTAAGTTGTAAAAACCGCGAGGTTGGCAACACATTAGTCATAAAAAAATGATTTTAAACTACTGTAATGATTACTTTTTATTTAATGTATTCCTCAAGTTTTGTTAACAAAATGTTAGGCGATACAATTTTCAAAGCTTTTCTCATATCTATTAATATAGAAAAAGGATACATACTATTTTTTAAACATTCAGTTACTTTTCTTACCAACTCAAAACTTGCATATTATATAGACCTGCCTGTCTTAAATCTGTTCGTCTGTATGTCTTCGTTTTTTTTTATTAGTTGTTCGAGGTTACTCCGTCACCTTTGATTGAATTTCAATTTCTTTTTTGGGAAAAAAGTTGCGATGCAAAAGTGGTGGTATAAATTTGATTGTTCAAATCTTCTCATCTTATGATCCGATAATAGTGTTTGGGTGATACTTAATCATTCACATATTTTTGTTAATCTGTTTGTAATTTAGAGGTGGTTCCATACAAATTTAATCAATATTAGACAAGTGTTCTTTAAGATTGACTTAATAACACACGACGAAGGAGTTTTGGCGCCATCGAGAGAAAAGATTGTCAAAGTTTTTTCATAATTATTGAATTTCTTGTTAATATTGAGTGAAATTAGTCAATTTTGGTGGCATTTTGTACAATTTTGTTCAGTGAAAGTGCACAAATGAAATAATCATGAAGAAATTAGCGTATCGTATATTTCCTCGTTGCCGCCAAATCTCATTACATGACCTTGTGTAAAAAGGCCACCGCTTTACCCAAGAGCCTGACATGACTTACTGACGTCTTATGACTGATGACTAATTATAATTTATATAAAATTTGATGCAAATTTCTACTTTACTAATGGCAAAATACTAACGAGATTGCCAAAACCTAAAGAAAGAAGAAGAAAGAACACACGACGATGTGGAAATGAATTTCAAAAACGAAGAGAATGGAATAAACTCATACTTATTGATCATTATTTTTTTGTATTTTATTAATTACTAGCTGCCTGTTCCGGCTTCTCTTGGATGGTAATTTTCT
>NJDC01004868.1:207566-220628 GCA_002245475.1 Calephelis virginiensis
TCCCGGGACCTCAAGAAGTTAAGTACAACGAAAGACCGCAGAGGCGACTATTTCATTTTTTTTATTTTAATTTCTGAATTAATGTTGAAAAAATAGACAGGGACAAGAGGAACAAGCTTTTTATTGCTGAAAAAATATTGTACGAACCCTAATATGCAAGTTAAGCTTTCATAACAATGGACTAACTTTGTTAACGTTTGTTAACTCGTCTAGGGAGTTGCTTTATATTCAATTCAAAACGTTGCTGTACCAGTTCTATCACCTGCGGAGTTAAATTTGATATTATCGATACTTTTGTGATTAAACTCATTAAAATAAATATATTTATTTTTAACATATATAAATTTAAATAATAACAAATATGTAAGTATTTTTGCATTTTTTATAATGCATATTGAATCCCCATTTCGCGTGGTCATCGCACCATGGATGGAAAAAATTTTTTGGTGTGTTTGTTATTACCAGAATAAAGTTCATATGAAGAAAAAAACCGGAAAATGTTTGTAAAATGGAAAAATCATATCTTTTTTAAAATTCCATACGAAATGGTTGTAGCTGTTAATGTCAAGATACGATACGAAGTTTGCCGGGTTGGCTGGTGCGTAATATAACAGTATGTATCTATAGACTACCAAAAAACTGTTCGTCTAACGCGGAATATTGCCGCTTATAGATATATGACATGTTAATTGTGCGTCGTAAATGAGAAGATGAGGCTTTATGCCCCTCTGTTACATTTAGAGTTTTTGTTTATTTAGGTTTGCCAAGACTATATCATAATATATGTTTTAGGAATCCTTTTCAAGATTTTATTTTGGTCCGATTTGCATTTAGAACAAAACGAGTTTAACATGACATTATTTAGCTTTATTTTTATGACGCATGCATGGATACGTACATACAAACATACATATATATCCAAACGTTTGACACGTTCAGAAACATCGTCCGACCATATAGTTATTAAATTTACATTAATATTATTATTTAATTCTTAACAAAAACATGCTATTTTTTTCATTGTCGATGTGAAATTCGTATATTCTGATCAGAATTAGAAATATCTACCAATGTTGGTGTTATGTGCTCTTAAATAAAACATATCTCTTTTGCCACCTCTACTGACGCTGCCTCCGACTTTGGACTTCCACTATGGTTCTGACTCCGATTAAAAAAAACCGACTCCGGTTCCGATAAAATTACCTCCGTCACATCCCTAGTCATAATATGTCATAATTTCAAAGCTTTTTTTGTGTCTACTATGTAGTAGTTAGTAGTACCAGAGATTAGTAAATATATATTATCTTTGGTAGTACTTATTTTTTTCTAATGAATACGTTTCTTTGTTGCAGGTATATTTTACTTTGATTAAATTTGATTGAAGTTCACTGACTGCTGGTAAGGTTTTAGAAGTTTTTTGGGAAAGCAGATCTCCATAAAAATCAATTTACAAAATGCATTTTCGTATGTACCTCTTTAGGATATCTGTAGTTTGTTCTTTCTTTATTATTTGGTACTAACTGTCGCGGCGAGCTTCGTACTGTCCCGCCTGTGCGTAGTGCTATTTATTGTGCTATTTGGGGTAAAAACTGATACCATGACAGAGATCTTTAAAATTTAGCTGTTCATAAACTATATCTACTCGTAACCCGACTTGCTTTTATATATGTAGAGATTTTGTGTCTTTTAGTAAATACGAGTATTATTCTTAAGTATTTTTTAAAAGAATATACCTCCATTTATTTTAAACATACATGTAAAATTTATATAACATAAAAACTCGCCCGGATTGGTACCATCGCCTTACCTATTCCTGCCGCCATAACGTCATGGCGTGTTCCGGTTCGGAGGGTAAGGTAGCCGGTAAACTTACTTTTGCTCGAGGCCTAACATCCCGGCCTCAGGTTGGCAACGCACCATTACCACCTTTGGTGTCTCTAAGCGGCGTGAATTTCTCACCATCACGAAATCATTCTGCTTGTTTGCCTTCCAATATCATAAAAAAAAATAATTATAAAACCCCGACAAAACCTATAAGTCACTAGCTGCCTGTTATGGCAACGCTCGGATGGTATTTTTGATCATGAATTGAAATGTAAGTTATACTATCTTTCAAGTTAGATCAAACTGCACACGGTGTGCAAATTTGATTGAAATCGGTTTAGTAGTTTAGAAGTCCATCACGGACAAACAACGCGACACATAATTTATACATATTAAGATGTAGCCAAAAATCATCTCGATTTCTTTTTCTCGACAAGCATCGAAATCGGTCAAACCGTTCAAAAGTTATTGCCACAGACATACGTACATACGTTTACCGTCAGGGGTTAATAAAAAAGTAGGATCGGAGATTAAAACAACGCATTACAACTGTTTGGGAGTTACGATGCCACAGACAAACACACATACAAACACAAACAACTTAAACCACCTCTCTTCTATAAAGTGCTTTTGAAGTACTGCAAGTATTACGAAACATACTTAACACCGTAAGCTTAAAACTATGATTCTTCAGCCAGTTTACATTAAATTCATCAGGTCGTCATCAAAAATATGAATAGATCTATGTACGGCGAATCAAATGAGTCCAAAATCAATGGTTTTACCAGTGGGTATTCCAAAGTTACTATCCTATCTTCGAGCTCCATCATCAGACCACCTCAGTTGTGATATACTCGTAAATACCCATAATGTGCCTGATATCTATTCCGATGCTTGCGAATGAGCTGACGACCTTCAACACCTGAACAGCATCACTACATAGTATAAAATAAAGTCGCGTTCTCTGTCCCTATGTCTCTTTGTATGCTTAAATCTTTCAAACTACGCATCGGATCTCGATGCGGTTTTTCTGTAACAGATAAATTGTTAAAAATGGAATTTTTATATGTATATTTTATATCCGTGCGAAGCGGGGGCGGGCCGCTTGTAAATTATACTATACTTGCTGCTTGTTCCGGCTTCGCTCGGATGGTAATTTTTTTGATCATAAATTGAGATTTAAACTATCCTATCTCTCAAGTTGGTTCAATCTGCACACGGTGTGCAAATAGCATTGAAATCGGTTCAGTAGTTTCGGAGTCCATCGCGGACAAACAACGTGACACGTAATTTATATATATTAAGATATATTTTATATCCGTGCGAAGCCGGGGCGGGCCGCTTGTAAGTTATATTATACTAGCTGCCTGTTTCGGCTTCGCTCGGATGGTAATTTTTTTGATCATAAATTGAGATTTAAACTATCCTATATTTGCTTGTAGCATGTAGTTTAACATATTAAATATGTTTAGGTTTTTTATTATTATTATTTTTTGTAAGAAACGGGTGCACTTGTGCCCTTGTTCCTCCAACATGTAAATAATTTTGAAATTATGACCATATTTCAGCTTTAATTTAGGATAATTTTCTAATAACTTTTTTTTAAAATTTTGTAATAAAAAGAACGTGTTTTTGCATAAAAATTTATATTTTATTATAAATTAAAACATGGCCAGTAACTGAGGACTGAAAATGAGACTATGTCGCGCCAATAAGACCAAGGCACTTTTTGCCCTGACGGTTTTTTGAAGGAATTTAACGAATGTCTTTGTCTCACAGAGGCATACAAACGCACATAGCTAACATCATGACAAGTAGTTCATGGGGAAGGTAGAGATGTATAGTAAGTAAGTGCTAATTGTCATGATTGCCACAGAGCTGCCTATCTTTTTCCAAATAAACTACACAAATCAACAGATAATAAGTAAGCGTTTCAGATAAAATAAAAACACAATTTTTGTAATAATATACTTACAACCAGGAGTTAGTAATGACGCTTGCCTGTCTTTCCATTTTTCAATGAAGTGCATTCTCATCTGCACCTCTTCCATCCTGCCTGCTAATCTTTACCACCTCATCTAGTAAATAATTAACAAAACTATAAATTATACAAAAAATGTTTACTATAAGATTGATTTATTTAAACATAAAATTTTATTAGATGTCACCTGCAAATTTACCCCATTTTATTGGTTTGTCACTTTTCTTCAACTATGAAGCAAATTAAAATATATATATTAAGATAAGAACCATCTCAATCACGTCAATTCTTAAGTTTGTGCTTTAAATGAAATGCAAATATTACGAAACTGAATACCGTGATATACTTTGATCCATTAGTCAGTTCCATCATAAGGTCCTTGTCATCAGGTTCTCGTTATCAGAAAAAAATAACAGGGGGCTGATTATGTATCTTAGTGGCTAACTAAAAATGGAAAAGTGTACATCAAATTGCTGTCAAATGACGTGTTTTATATTTGCTATCTCCAGTAACTAACAGAAATACAATAGAGATAGCAAACACAAATGACATCATTTGACAGCTATTTGATGTACACTTTTCCATATTGAGTTGGCCACTGCCATTGGTCATGTCAGTTCAATGGTCAGTTGGCCATGGTACGAGTAAATGCATTCTAGGGTTACGTCTCCTGTCTTCAAGCTCCATTATCAGACCAGCTCCGTTGTACCAGCACTCGTTAGAGTTAGGTTTATCCTTAGTGATACTTACGAAAAAGCTGCAATTCAGTTGACGATTTTAAAGACTTAGACAGATCTCCATATAGCAAAAACCTATCTCGATCACGTCAGCTTTCAAACAAACAAAACCGCATCAAAATCTATCCACTCGCTGAGACACACACACCCACACGCACGCACGCACGCACACATACACACACACAAACACACACATACACACACAAACGCCCACACACACACACACACACACACACACACACACACACACACACACACACACATACACAAACACACACACTCACATCAAATTAATAATAGCTCTTATTTTGCATCGGGGTTAAAACACAAAGGCTGGTATGCTCAAAGAATTTATTTCGGCAGTAATAAAGGCAGCAACATTAAAACTTATAGGCGGGCCTGGAACCACGAAGCGAAGGAAGTAACTCTTGCGAAACCAGCTGGGAAACCACGGGTGCAACCGGCAGCGGAACCGAAGGAAGTGATACCAATCTGTAGAAAAATAAAGGATTTAATCATCGACTATACATCCCAATAAACGCCGCATATAAGGCAACACGATTCTGTCAACACATAAGTGTAATAATTGTTCTAATGTAGCTTATTACTTAAAAAGATATGAACAGTATCGACGAGGTTGTCATATACTTGCCAGTCATTGATAGATGCGGGTTTATCTCTTTCTTACACATGTGATTTTCAAGCTATTACTTTCGTTTTCATACAGCAAGTGATGGACTAAACTAACGTCATGGCGTGTTCCGGCGTGTAACGTTAAAGCGAGCACACGCTTGACGTCACTAGCACCGTGACATCTGACTAGATGGTAGAGTTTCGTAGCGACTCACCCGGATTGGTACAACCGCCTTACCTATTCCTGCCGCCATAACGTTATGACGTGTTCCGTTTCGGAGGGTAAGGTAGCCGGTAAACTTACTTTTGCTCGAGGCCCAACATCCCGGCTTCAGGTTGGCAACGCACCATTACCACCTTTGTTGTCTCTAGGCGGCGAGAATTTCTTACCATCAGAAAATCCGTCGGCTTGTTTGCCTTCCAATATCATAAAAAAACATGACAATACGAACATTCGCGCAAGCGCCCTGCGTCGTCTTATGAATTTTCGATCAGGTCACGTATCCTGACGCGAGTTTAGAAGTTTTTTGCCATTCCAATAAAAGTGCGCAACGCCGCTAAAGCAGTTTTCACTTCAAAAACCACTTGTAGGATGTTGATAAAATTTATGTAGGACCATTACAGAAACATCTGATATCTTTCTGAAAAGGTTGGTTGTTGGTCGATAATCGCGTAACAAACATACAAAAAAACATACAGTCAAATTGTGAAACTCCTATTTTGAAGTCGAATAAAAAAGGAAGGACACTACATTATACATAATTTGTTTGTTGTGTTTTGACTTATTAATTTAGGCCACAAAATACGTTGTTACCTTTACATTTTACTACACTTGTTGCCAGATTTAATGTTTTATTTTAAAAAGTGTTTTTACTTTATAAACTTCCTTATAGGATGAAAAACATTATTACGTCATTGTTTCTATAAATTAATTTCATTAATAGATAAATATATATATTTAGAAGGAGACATCGCCAAAACGATCGTTGCTATTCCTCTTTTTTTCTTTCTTTAGGTATTGGCCTTCACGTTAGTATTTTGCCATTAGTCAAGTAGAAATTTGCATCAAATTTCAATTCAATTTTAATCAATTATAATTAAGTCATTAGTCATAAGTCGTCAGTAAGTCATGTCTGGGTCTTGAGTAAAACGGTGGTTTTGTTACTCAAGCTCGTCTATTGAGATTTGGCGGCAGCGAGGAAATACACGATACACTAATTTCTTCATGATTACTTCATTTGTGCACTTTCACTGAACAAAATTAATCTAATTCCCACCTAAATTAACTAATTTCACTCAATATGAACACGAAATTAAATAACTATGAAAAAATACTACTATCTTCATTCACGATGGCGCCAAAACTCCATCGTTGCTATTAAAAATGGGCCTTACCAAGGTGTTACCAATGTTAAGAGGGCCACCGGAATCTCCACCACAGGTACTGCGACCTCCAGCAGTAGACACACAAAGGGTGGAGGCGACAATGGTGTTGGTGCCGTATGTCTGAGCACAGACAGCATTGGTGATGACTTGGAGACTCACGTGACGCAGCACTTGGTTGTTTGAAATACCGGCGCCTGAGAAAAAAATACTCTGAATTAGTGATGCCTTATGCTAGCGACAGTAAATGTAATTTCGCTGTAACGCATTACAAGTTTTGCAATTATTTTCATATGACCAACTGCGAACTGTTAAAGACGTGCAGTTTTAATGTTTTGTCGTCTGAGTACTTAAAAAATTGAGTGTGTTCCTCCGATTGCCCTGGGATATCCTCTTTTCCCTCAATTAAAAGTTTCTTCACGCCCATATCCCCGAAGAAGTAGGCACAACCAGGGCACCCACGACTAGCCGAAGACACTAAGTCCCACAATGTGATAGGTGTCAAGCCTATCGCCAACCGGGCAGATATCCAATTCCGAGCAATATTTTTTTTTATTAGAAATTTGGAAAACCCAAATTTTCTTTTTGTTGCCCGACCCGGGATTCACTCATGCAGTCAAGTCCAACACCTGAACCATCAATTGACTCTGAATCAGGGATGTCTGCTAGCGACAGTAAATATAATTGCGCTGTAACGCATTACAAGGCTTGCAATTATTTTCATATGACCAACTGCAAACTGTTAAAAACCTGCAATTTTAATGTTTTGTCGTCTGAGTACTCAAAAAATTAAGTATGTTCCTCCGATTTCTCTGGGATTCCATCATCAAATCCAGGCTTAGTGTCAACTGGACAACCTCTTAAATACGTTGTATCGAATAAAAAAATTCAAAATCGGTTCAAAAATAATATTACTTAAAAACATAATATGAATGACTTTCTTTACAGATATGTAGAAAGAGATGTATTATTGACATTAAAAATATATAACAGATATCTTTTGAAAGTTTTCTTAGTTAAGATATTGTGAACCAACACTGCGAACTTAGTATCGCTTCCCATTAACATCTACTAACAGTTTATTTGGATTTTAGCTTTGTTTTTCCCACATTCCTTATAAATTTTCCGATTTTTTGTTTTTTTTAAGGGGGCGTCCATAAATACCGTGAGGTGTTTTTTTTACATTTTCTGTGACTCCCACCCCCCTGGTGAGATGTCGTGAGATTTTATACAACCCCCTCCCCGTTTTACAGCAAAAAAAATGCTTCGTGTTTTTTTTTTACGAGTAATCAATAAGGTGTAATAAAAAATTAACAGTAGAATACTTAAATCGTAACTACTGCGTTTAAAAAAAGACTATTTACTCTAGTTGAGTCCATTGAGAATTATGCGAAGTCTCAAGAGAGACTATTGAAACCTACATGTCCGTAAGATTTTCAGTAAAATTATCTGCTCCTTCAACTACGTTCTGATCTAGCTACTCTAAGCCGATGGCGCTTGCACACAACTTAAGTTATTAGCTCGTCTTACAAAGTAAATACCGTATGCACTGCACTATCTTTTCTCTAAATCATCACGTACACTTGGGCAATAGAGATCATAAGGCGTGCTGATGAAAATCGGTAGGCAATGTCGTATTAGAAATGAAGCAAATGACTTTCTGTCATGCTCTTTAAAGTCCGGAATTGTTAAATGTCCATCAACCGTCGTATGGGTCCGGGCTTCTTTGCAAAATAGACCATCTGCTTTTCTGTCATCCAGCGCGTAAAAGGCGAGCATAGACTTTGGTATTGGTACCATCGCCCTGCCTAATCCTGCTGCCATAACGTCAGTGTTTGCCGTTGACGTGTTCCGGTTCGGAGGATAAGGTAGCCCCGGTAAACTTACTTTTACTCGAGGCCTAACTTCCTAGCTTCAGGTTGGTGGTAATGGTGCGTTGCCATCAGGCATTGCGTTACCATCAGGAAATCGTTGTTTACCTTCCAATAACATAAAAACCTTGTATTGAAGTGGCAAAAAATACGGCCCTGAAGAATCGTATGCAGAACACTCCAGCGTGGGCTGGAGTACTTCTGGTCTATTACAAATAAATTAAGTAAATTGAGCTTTTTGGCATCAAGCAAAGAGGGTAGTTTGACACTCAGTAGATGTATAATTATTTTCATTGGAACGAATTAGTGAATGATCTTAATCGTTTTACAATTACGCTTAAGATTAAATCTTAAGCATGTACAGTATGGCTGAAATGGACCAAAACAGTAATTTTTGTTTTTGTTTCAATCACAAAAAAAAATTGCGTTATTTTTGGCGGATCTCTAACGTAATTTGACTCGACTCCCTCCCCCCCTTAAACATCTCACGTAATTTGTGGACGCCCCCTAAGAATCTTCTCTTTATAATAACTAACACAATAAAGAAAAAAATATGAATATATATAGTACCCATGTCTAGGCCGACACTTAAGCAATATACAAGTTGTAATTATTTTACGTGTAACAGTTAGTTAACTTTGATATAATAAAAGAAATAAATTTGAATGAGAGAACTACTAAAAAATTATAGCTAAATCAGTAATCCTGTTATATGTTGTTATATACGAGTACTAGCTGCTACCTGCGGCTTCGCACGCGTTTTCACAGAAACCCAGTGTGCGATCGGGATTAAAAATAACCTATATGTTAATACAGGTCACAATCTATCTGTCTTCCAAATTTCAGACAAATCCGTTCAGCCATTCGAGCGTGAAAGAGTAACAAACATCCATACATCCATACTTACAAACTTTCGCATTTATAATATTAATAGGATATAAGCGTTCTTAATATTTTTCAATAATGAAGCTTCGATAGCGCATTAAATCAAAAAATAAAACATTACACATACTACCACGCATTTGATACATATAAGCAAACATATTGGTGATAAGGACAAAAAATCACAGATGGCGCACAAACTGTATTCATGGAGTTTGGAGACAAAGTAGTTGGTCTTGATAAATGAAGATGGCATTGTTATCAAAAATATAAATAACAATAAAACCTGAATAATGTTTGTTTATCATATTTTCATAATTTATATGGAATGACTTATAATTAAAATTTATAATGCTCGAGTTTCGACCATTGGGCGACCACTAGTACATATAACAACACAAGTTTGAATAACTTACTGTCACTGGTTCTTCCGAATCCAGCAGCTGTAGCCCATTGTCCATTGTAGGAATTAGTGCCGGTAGCCATGTTTATGCGGTTGATGGTGTCTGAAATTTGTGATCACTTTATTTTTACTGTCGACATTTAAACCGGGTACTTGAGAATACATGAAAATGAAGGGTATACTGTTTTTCTACGTGATAGGTAAGCGAACAAGCACTTGAGTCTTATGGTGGTAAGAGATAGCCATGGTCTGTAGACACCATAGATGTTACAAGTGCGTCACTGTCCTGCGACGAGGATGGTAGCCCATAGTGCAAGTCCACCGGCTACCATGCCCTCCAAGTTGATGGACAGCACTGGCAAAAAGGCAGACGGTATATTCTACTCAGCGGCCCCGGACCATTATTTCCCTGTGTTGGTCCGGGATCCTTTGCAGAATAGACCATGTGCCTTTCTAGCCAGGCAGCTAGTAAAAGGCGAGCATAGGCTTATCATCACTAACACCGTGACATCTGACTAGGTGGTAGAGTTTCACAATTTATGCCATGTTAATTTTTTTATCTTAATTCTTTTAATCTTCCTATTCGGGGCATAAATAAATACAATAATGATAATCAAAAACTCTACATCAGTCGTAGAGTTATGAGTGGTGTAACGTTACCTACTGTTGTTGATATTTATATATTAACTTACACCTGGGGGGTGATTATGTATCTCAGTTGTCAACTCAAACTGTAAAAGTGTACATCAATTGACGTCATTTGTGTTTGCTATCTCTATTCTATTTCTGTTGGTCACTGGAGATAGCAAATACAAAACACATCATTTGACAGCAATTCGATGTACACTCATCCATTTTGAGTTGGTAACTGAGTTACATAATCACCCCCCTGGATCCAGAGTTTCTTATTCCTGTCAAATCATATTTTCGGTTCGAATTATAGATTAGCTAGTAAATTTAACCTCGTAGTAAGAATTTGATTCAAAGTTTATATAAATATGAATTCGTATATATCTTTGTTATTTGAACTGCGAATTTCTCATTATTTTGAAATGCATCTGAAAATTGTTCCCAACCATGATACAAGCATTTTCACTTTTACAAATAACATATCTTAATTAAAAAAAAGTATTAAAAGCTACTACAGCTGCTTTGCATCGAGGTAAGTAAGCCCGACGCAAAGAAAAATTTATTCTCTTACCCACAACAAATTTTGCAATTATGGTATTAAAACATTCTACCTTGTTACTATCTACATCATTTATTAAACTTTGTGGTTTGGAAGCTACATTTGAAACAATAAATTTTATTCTATACCAAATTGAACATGTCTGTA
This sequence comes from Calephelis virginiensis, assembly GCA_002245475.1. NCBI lineage: Eukaryota > Metazoa > Arthropoda > Insecta > Lepidoptera > Riodinidae > Calephelis > Calephelis virginiensis. The sequence goes on from NJDC01004868.1 coordinate 218,617, forward strand.
AAATAAGTTTGAAATTTTTACTGCTTCTGCAATAGTAATGGTTTCCAAACGCATGATAAACTGAATTTTGGATATCTGTGTGAAAGTTTTGTATTGTCATGCCATTGTCTTCATTTTTACATTTATTTTCTTTAATTGAATTACAAATTGCTTTCCTAATAGCTGAAACTCTTTCCTTTGTTATTTTTTAAGGTAGAATAGGTTTTTTTTAAAAAAAGTTAAAACACTTACTTGAGAAGTTGACCCAGCTGAGAACAATAATGGCGACGTCATTGTTGAGGTTGTTCATATTGTAGCTTCCGTGCATTTGAACATTGCTGGTGGTGATTCGAGTACCACCAGTGAACAAAGTGGTGGATCCTAGGACAACAACGAATTGACGAGCCTGGGCATTACTGGTCCTCCAGCAGTGAGCTGCAGTCACTGCTCTATTGTTTGATACTAAGGAAGATCCACATACTGATGTCTGACCAGTTGTGAGTGTAATGACCAATCCGCCCTGAAAACATATTGTCAAAAGTGTTAATCTAATGCACTTGCGTATTACGTAAATTACCGTTTTGCTTTTTTTTATCGTTGCAATTTATGCACCTGATTACTGTACAATCTGGTTGTAAATGATTTCAAGGGCAGAATACAATGAACGGTTTACATCTTACGCCAATTACAAGAAATGGCTTCACGTTTTTGCGTTACGATTTTCTAATAAAGCGAACACGCCACTTCTTGTCACATCTATACCTCAGAAAAACATAACATATGAAAATTTAAAAAACTTATTTCGAATTCATATTTCGTAGAGAGTGTATTTGGTACTCAATTAACTTATACCTATGCCACAAGGTAAACCAATTTTTAATCATCAATTTGAAAGCAAACTTTATGATAAGGAAACGAATGAAGATGAGGATTAATTGATTTTTATTGATTTAATAGTTGTCTCGGCAAAATTTGTTCCACTCGTTCTGTTTGTATGGGATAACTTAATTGTTGTTTTTCCTAGTTTCGTCACAATTTTTCCTTTTTTTCTTATCTTTTAAACTTTCCTGGACAAATAATTTAAAATTAAAGTTAGCCAAATCGATCCAATTGTTTCGAGTTTTAGCGAGACTAACGAACAGCAATTGATTTTTTTCTCGTGAACGTTTTCTCGTCTTAATATTGATGAGTATAAGAACAACAACAATAAGAATTATAAGTTTTAAGATTTTGAACTGGCTTGCTAGGAGTTTTATCCATATTTTTTTGTTTAGCTATTTGTTCTCATATCTATCTAAAATCTCAATTACCATCTTAAAATTATTGAAATTAAAAAGTAGTAAAGTGAAAGAATGGAACCCTATAACCTTTGTCCTCAAATATTTGTCATATCAAACGCAATTAGCACTTATTGTATTCCATTACTTACATTATCGCTGTCGTATTTATCATATCTTGACATTTGTATCTAAAATCCTTTCATTATCTTTTAAGCCTTTATTTTTATCGATAAGTCTGACTTAAAAAAAATATCTACACATCATTTTTTTGTTTTGTTATTGTTGAGTAAATATCAATTTCTAATACTAACATACATACATATCTTCACGCCAAGTCCCTTACGGGGTAGGCAGAGAGTATCGAGTGCCAGACCTCACGATCCTGACAAACCTGTCTTGCTTCCTTCACATTCATAACCCTTTTCATACAAACACGCTGGTTTCGGAGACTCTTGACACCACCCTCGGATAATATCCGAGTGATCTGATAGTGGGATGTCAACCTTTTTTTCCCCGGGTACCTACATCCATCCACATTCTTATTGGATATCTGCTTTGTCAATCTTTCATCTGTCATTCTTTCCACATGACCGAACCAGCGGAGCATGCCCTTTCGCATTTTAACCCCAACACTTTCTTTCCATCCCACTCTTTCTCGGATCTCACTGTTACGAATGCGGTCAGCGAGCGTTACACCACAGATTTTCCGTAGTGCTCTCATTTTGACCGCATTTATCCTACTTTCATGCTCTT
>NJDC01004868.1:225630-256701 GCA_002245475.1 Calephelis virginiensis
TTAGTTGTAAGACCACCGTTTTTGGTAACCTGTTTTTTATGTTTATATTTTTAATATTTTTTTTTATATTAAATGTATAGACGTAGAAAATAAGAGGCATTGAAAATAAACGATAATAATAATGAGAACATTGCTATCTTTCCATTCCATCATGCCATTCCATTCATCGTGACGTGGTACTCAATGAAATGGTTGGAGTAGTGATTCTTGTAGTTTTCCCGGTCGTTCCCGCATATCGCCCCCTAGTTCATATCTCGTAGTGTTATTATGCTCCTCTTAGTGGTTTTACTTTAATTGAAAAATGTATGCATTATTAAGTGTAACTCAAAAACGATTAGCAGAATGTTGATAAAGTTTATGAATATAATTTATTTGGAATAGAATGGAAACATTTGCTATCTTTCCATTCCATCATTCCATTCCATTCATCGTGACGTGGTACTCAATGAAATGGTTGGAGTAGTGGTTCTTGTAGTTTTCCCGGTTGTTCCCGCATATCGCCCCCAAGTTTGTCCCCGCCGGTGACATGTGAGAATTGATTCATGAACATTTTTTCTATAAGGGTTATATCTTTAAGGGTTCTTTTTCAATAAATTAAAGTAAAAATAAAAATTACACAAGGTTTGAAATTAGATATTTTAGAAAGTTTTTTAAAGTAACTTAAATAAATTACCTTACCTTTCCATCATAAAAAATAACAATATATTACACATTATTAATATAAATTTATTACCGAATATTAAAACACTCAGCCTTTATTGTTTCAACTGCTTAAAATATAGACAAATATAGGGGGACAAATTAGGGGGTGACATGCGGGAATGACCGAGTTTTCCTGTTGCAAGTGACTGCACAGCGTTCTACCACCAGCTAATGAAATCTTATCTTAAAAAAAAATATCTTCACGCCCATGTCCCCGAAGAGGTAGGCAGAGGTACAAATAAGGCACCCACGACTAGCCGAAGACACTAAGTCCCACAATGTGGGTGGCAAGTCCATCGCCAACCGGGCACATTTCCAATCCCGACCAACATTTTTCTATTAGAAAATTGGAAAAATCCAATTTTCTTTGTGTTGGCCGACCCGGGATTCGAACCCGGGGCCTCATGCAGTCAAGTCCAACACCCGGACCGCTAGACCACAGAGGCGATTATCTAAAAACTTATAATCTCCGTCAATACTAATTTGTTTTCGTTAACTAGTAGGGTCGGCTAGTTTATTATAAATATTTTTACAAACTTTTTTAAACTTTATAATAGCTTTATTACACCCATAATCATACAAAAAAAGAGTCTTACTTATGAAAAGGAAGACCGGGAAAATTGCGGGGGAAGTGGGAAATACCATACTTTATTTTTTTTTCATACAAACTGTTAGACGAAATAATGAAGTTCGCCGGTTCGGATAGTTTATTAAAAATATTTTTACAAAAGTTTTTTAAAACTTTTTAACAGCTTTATTCACCCATAATCAGACAAAAAACGTTCAGAAAGCTTAAAATAATTTTTAAACACATAACTACACGTAAAAAGTATGATGTTCTTTTGTACAAAGTAAAATGTATTCACCAAAAAATTGTATTGTAAAAATCATCTACTTAACAAGTTTCAATAGTTCACAAACGAATGTAATTTACGGCCGAGCGGCAAAAAACGGAATCTTTTTTTTTTGTTATTGGCTTTAGTGTTTGCCGCTAGCCTTTTTTTTAACGATACTGGAAGGTAAACAAGCAAACGGATTTCCTGATGGTAAGAAATTCAAGGTTTGAGTCACCAAAGGTGGTAATAGCGAGTTGCTAACCTGGGACTGGGATATTAGGCCTCGAACAAAAGTAAGTTTACCGGCTACCTTATCCTCCGAACCGGAACACGTTAACGTTATGGCGGCAGAAATAGATAATCCGGTCGAGTCGCCACGAAACTCGACCACCTAGATGAAATTCGCATGTAATTACCCGATTTAACGAAATCGGGCCCAAAATATTCAAATGTTTTGTAAATTATGAAAATTAATCGTCAAAGAAAGTCATGTCAGGTTTGGTTGCTTTGCGGTTGCTTGGGTGAAGCTGTAGCTTACTTTCTAAAGCTCTGTGATGAGATATGCTGGGAGCGAGGAAACATTTGTTACCCCAAATTCTATATGATCATTTCGTTTGTGCACTTTATCTGAATATAAACTGTATATTTTTTTGGAATCTTTTAAAAGGCTCCAATATGTTTTCTTGAAAATCATTATGCAGAGGAGGATTAGGTTTTATTTTTAAACAACTCTAAAAAAAGAGGTTATCGATTTGACAATATTTTTCTTATATACGCTTGTGAAACGATTACTTCTTAGCCAATTACTAACGCATTTTCGTGATTCTTTTTATACTATGTAGTGAATTTCAGTTCTATTGCAAATCAGTTTTATTGCATTCAATTTTTACATTATTTTTTTGGATACAGTATACAATGGTCACAATTATTAAAGATGATTGGAAAGAAAGAGGCTAAGATATGACACACATACAAATCTCCACGCCAAGCTGCTATGGTGAGCAAATAAACAGAGAGTATCGAGTGGCAAATATCACGAACCTTGCGCGTCTTGCAAAGATAGGCAGCTCCATTTTCATCTATACATACTGTTAACTAATATAAAACATCGAAATAAACATGTATACCAACATACATATTTACATACGAACACAAACATACATAAATACATAGTCTCGAAAAGCATAACTCTCCCGCAAGTTAAGTCATGTAATTTTTTCTATCTACTTTCTTTCCGAAGAGGGGGGGGCCGGCGCCCATGCTTTTTCATACAAACACGTAGGTTTCAGTGACTCTTGAAATGATCCTCTTATAAAATTCCGGCGATTTGATTATTACCATTAGTCATTATTACCACTTGACCAAACCAACATATACTTTAAAAAAAAAGTATCTTCACGCCCATATCCCCGAAGAGGTAGGCAGAGGTACAACTAAGGCACCCACGACTAGCCGAAGATACTAAGTCCCACAATGTGATAGGTGGCAAGCCTATCGCCAACCGGGCACATTTCCAATCCCAACCAACATTTTTTTTATTAGAAAATTGGCAAAATCCAATTTTCTTTTTTTTGGCCGACCCAGGATTCGAACCCGGGACCTCATGTAGTCAAGTCCAACACCTGGACCGCTAGACCACATAGGCGAAAAATAATACTAAAATACTTTTAAATTTTATTAAATAACTGATTGACTACTAAATAACGCTTGTATTAAGTTATCCTTTGTACAGAATTTGTAAATCAAAACACAATGTAATAAATATTGTGATAAAAATAAATAGAACTCTTTCATCCGTTTTAGCTACGTCTCCTCAAATACCGTTCATCTGATTTCTTTTGGATTTAATTCAAACAGAATTAAAAAGTAGCCAGAATGGATGTTAGATTTTCAGTTAATAAAGAAGTGCTGGAACAAGTGAATGCAATTGTATATCTTAGTGTGCTTTTAGCAGGGATGGAAGGTATGAGAATGTGTGCAGGGAATATTGTGAATGGAGCGCTGGGTAAGCTATTTCAAAGCGAGGCCTTAAGTCAGGGTAATACACTCTATACTAATAATAATAAAACATTCGCTTTGCATAAATCTGTGCTTATCGCAACGCTGTTGTATAGAAGCGAGAGTTGGCTATGTCAGAAAAAGCATGAAAGTTTAAAACAGTTTTCCCGCATTTTCGTTTACCATAGAGCATACTTTTCTGAAATTTTCCATATATTTTCCGTCTTACGTTGCCATATACGTTCTGCAATGATCTTTTATTTCTAAAAATAATAATTTTTATTATTTTAATAAATAGGTTAAAATAATCTTGGTGTACGTGTGTCTCGTCTCTACAGTTTTAGTCATTGTTTCATGGACCAATGCATACGTTTTTACAATATACTTCCCTAAAATAAATACTTCCTTGAAAGACCTTAGCATTAATAAATTTAAAAAAGTGTGTCAACGTGAAATGATATGAAATTTTTATGCTATTTTTGTATGTAATGAATAAATTGTGAAATGTGTTAATACCTTAATTATTGTAGACATATTGTGAAAGTAGGAAGAAAAGACGAACCCGCTGAGTTACTTTCGCCACAAACTTAAGTTCCGCTTAAGTGTGTGGCCGCGTTCGGATCCGGTGGTAGATTTTAGTATTATATAGACACGTCACTATCGCTTTTTGTATGGTCTATGTAAAAAAAAAAGATTTTCTTTAATTCTGCCCAAGTGATGTTGTTGAAAATCGTTGACCAAGATAATATATAAGAAAAAGTACCACAATGTGATATTTTTCGGTTACAAAAAACATTTCCAACCACAGACTTTGGTATTTAATCCCTGGCAATATTGCTTTTATTATAAAAACTAGCGGCCCGCCCTGGCTTCCCACGGTTATGGAATATACATATAAACCTTCCTCTTTATAACTTTATCTATTAAAAGAAACCGCATCACAATCCGTTGCGTAGATTTAAGCATACGAAGGCACACAGGGACACAGGAGGTGACTTTGTTTTATACTATGCAGTGAAGAATATTTTGATGTCACATAAAAGCAAATGCATCATGCATGCTTGCAAATTTTTAGTCGCTAAAATGTTTTAAATGTGAAAACAAAATGCTTAACGAGGATTATTATTTTCGTGAGTTAATAAGATAACGATAATTTGGAAAATTTACGATAGGATTAAGTTTTTATGTCATTATGCACTCCCAAGGCAACACGATAGAAACGTGATTATGTTCCTTTGTATTCTTTTAATAATTTCATTGTCATTATACTTTCAATATAATGTATTTTTATTCGTTTCCTTCTTTTGTATGTTTTTGCCGTGTATATAGTTGAATAGCAAATTGTGGGACAGGGAAATGAAATGAAATAATAAATAAATATTCCTGGACAAGTCACACAAATTGAATCTAACCCCAAAGTAAGCAAATTATGTGCTTGTATTATAGGTAATAGTCAATAATTCTAATACATACCTAAAAAGATACCAGAATTAATTGAATAAACACCCAGACCCGGAAATGCAGACATCTAAATGTTCATAACACAAATGCCTGCCCCCGTCAGGAATCGAACCTGAGTCTCGCGGTTGGTCGATGTAGTTACGCGTGCACGCTAGCCACTCGACCAACGAGACGGTCAAGCTAATAATTTGAGGAATATGTATGTTAAAGAATTTTTACGAAATACATAAGCATGTTAACATATTCTACCACATTGTGAGGTGCAAATATTTTAATATTTTAAAAAATAAATGCTTAATATGTAATTTAATATTCCTGTTTTCAATGTTTATTACAAGATTCATTGTTTGTTATAAACAATTTTTTTTTATTAAATCGGTTAAATTTCTGCCGTAAACGATAACCGCTTCGAAACCTACCTGAATCATGAGAAGAAATGGCAAAACAAACTTTCAGGCAACCGAGAACATTACTTCTCTGCTTTTTACTATCTATTTAAGGAAACGGTATCAAGAAAATTATCAGTATCAATAGAATTTAGTCAATTGAAGTTAAATAGAAGGAAAGGAAAGATCATTGAAGTGAATGTCGGATAATCTACTTGGTACGAGGACTCAAAACTTGTATTCTTAAATTTGAATTAAATCAAGTAAACGATATAATCTCCTGTAGTAGTAGAAAGTTACAAAATGAGTAGTTAGTTAAAAATAGACAGTTAGTCTTTAAAATCAAATAACAACCGATAACTTAACACACGAGTAAGACAATCCAAACAATATAAAATATTTGAATTCAATGTATAAATAAGTTCAGATTTCAATTTCTTTTCAAGAAATTTTATAACATATCAATAATACATAGCACAGTAAAATGCAAAAGCGGACTATTTCATTAGGATACCACGTCGCGATTTTATAATTCGTTTTTAGAAAGACAGCAAATTATTCCGAAATGGTCCCACATAAGTAACAACAATGTTGAGCAACAGAGACAGACATGATAATATTAATCGAATCATATTTAAGTTTATATAATTTCTGACGCAACAAAAGGTCAAAATGACATAAATCATGACTAAATAACTTTGGATATTGTAGAAAAAGTGTATATTTTTGGATAAATTACATTAGATCAATTCTAATAATACATTAAAACTAAAATAGAAAAACGATAAAACTCAAGCTGATACAATATCTGCCTGATTCTTCAATGACTTGTTTACTGGTCAAATGTTGTAAATAGAAAATAGCTATTGCTAACTCAGAAACGTGAATCGTGGAACAAAATCTATACCTTCCAGAACTGCAACAGATATAAAATACTATTAGAACTAACTACACAGTAAAATTAAGTCTTTATTTATAAAATAACATGTCCTGACTGGCTGACGCAAAAACTGTTAAAGTTACAGCCATGAAATTTGGTGAGTAGTGTCGTTTCATTGAGTCGATGGGTATCTACTCAATGAAACGACACTACTATGGACGGGATTCCGGAACCGGAACCTCTAAGGGGGTGAAATAGGGGTTGAAAGTTTATATACAAGACCGCCATTTTTGAAGTTAGAAACATGAAACTTTATTTTTGGGCTAATTATTAAAACGAGTAGATACGTATTCAAGCGTTCCTGGAAATTATACCCCTAAGGGAGTAAAATAAAAAAAATGATTATTAATGGGCTATTGATTAAAAATAAATAAATAGGTTTAAAGGAATAAATTATTCATACAGATTTTCAATTAATCTCCAGTTCGGTAAAGTTAATAAAAATCATAAATTTATCATACATTCAAATACAATGAATATAATTTATGCCCGGTACCTATATTTAGGAAACGAGTCGAGTTTCTTAGAAATTATAGTTTTATGTACGTATAATGAGAAATCTAACTACGGTCGTTCGTTATTGACTGTTAACTCGGAAACATTTTGTGTAACTATGAGCAACGCTACTTTTAGGCAAACTACTAATAGTTATACTAACGGATTTCGGTTCGTTAATTATAGGAACCGGACTTCAAACGCATTCAAACTGCAAAAACTGGCTTTAATTTATAATAGGTAAGTCTTCAACAAAGTTTTTTTCCAATGGGACTGGGCTTTTCCCAGCAGTAGGCTTGAGAAATACTATTCAAGAAGTATCAAAGACACTCAAACATGATGGGGTAATATTAATTTAGAATCTTCTAAGACCCTCATTCATCATCATATCAGCTCCATTAAATCATGAAAATTATCTTCACCCCCATATCCCCATAGACAAGTGGTAATCAGAGGCATAACCTGGGCATCTACGACTAGCCAAAGACGCTAAATCCCAAATTGTGATAGGTGGCTAGCCTATCGCCAATCGGGCACACATCCAACCCCGCGCAACGTTATTTTATTAGAAAAAAAGTATCTTCACGCCCATATCCCCGAAGATGTAGGCAGAGGCACAACCAGGGCACCCACGACTAGCCGAAGACACTAAGTCCCACAATGTGATAGGTGTCAAGCCTATCGCCAACCGGGCACATATCGTATCCTGAGCAAAATTTTTTTTTAGAAAATTGGAAAAACCCAATTTTCTTTTTATTGCCCGACCCGTGATTCTGGGGCCTCATGCAGTCAAGTCCAACAACTGAACCGCTAGACCACAGAGGCGATTAGAAAATTGAAAATACACATTTTTAATTTTCTTGTTACTCGACCCGGGGATCGAACCCGGAACTTTAGAAGATAAGTTCGACACCAGACCGCTAGACCGATCATTAACGGCGATCATTATATGATTTCAATTTATGCGTTTCTTTATCATCGAATTTAATTTATGCCAAAAACTAGGCCAGTCGGTTAATGATAGCTGATTTACAATTGATTTGCAAAATTGTTACATAATTATGTATATTTCAAAAACCCATGTCAGGTTTTTTATCAAATTTAAATAACATCGTAAGCAACTGATTTCGGACAAAAAATAATTATAACCATTGTCGAAATCATTTAAAACGTCTGAGGCCTGAACTCATATTTTTTTGAAATTTGATTGAAAACTTATTAGATACCAAATTTTTTGATAGCCTCTGTGGTTTTATCGGTTCAGTTGTTGGACTTGACTGCACGAGGGTTCGAATCCCGAGTCGGGAAACAAAAAGAAGGCTTTTCCAATTTTCTAATTAAAATAAAGTTGCTCGGGATTGGATATGTGCCCTGTTGGCGATAGGCTTTCCATCTAGATCACCTTGTGGGACTTAGTGTCTTCGGCTAGTCGTGGGTGCCCTGGTTGTGCCTCTGCCTCCTTCTACTTCGGGGATACGGGCGTGAAGATACTTTTTTTATGTAAAAGTTCAATGAACAAGCACGTGGGTCGCCTTATGGTAAAAAATAACGGTGGCCTATATTATGATATGTTACAGGTGCGTCGCTGTTGTGTACAGGGATGTCAGGTCTATTATGCAAATAAGTCGGCTATCCTACCCTCCAAACCGGAACATGACAGAGATATCTATTATTAGCAAAGCTGTGGAGCCCTACTCGGCCAAATTGCTGCATAGCATTCTACCTCTAGAGGCCTTGTTGGTAATGACCAATGACCTATGCTCGCTTCTTTCGAGCTACCTGGCTTTTACGCAGATGGTCTATTCTACTCAGTGGACTGCTACTAAATGAAATGTAATAAATTTGCATGCAAAATGTTGGAAAGAAATGTAATGTTACTGAATCGTAGTATGAGGTTAGATAATGCAAACGAACAGTTATCTAGAACTCAAAATTAATTAGGGAAATGACTCAACGATCGGTCCGGGAAGCGGTTTCTGAAAGATAGAAATGTCAAAAGAACTAATAAACTCTCGAGCTATTATTATAATTACTTATATGTGTTTGTTTCTCTTTAAATGTTGCATCGGAACCATGATGTATTTTTTTATAAGTATAGAATGGAGATAAAAAGCTGGAAAACGACATATACTTTTTCTATCCTGATATCTAAAGGTTTTCAAATGGCAGAGCTAAGCAATTTTAATAAGCGAGCATAACCGCGGACAACAACTTGTGATTACTTGAATTAGATGTATTTTAAAATATATGTAAACAATTTGAAAACGCCTTTAAAAATACAAAATATTGTCATTAGATAGATATATAAAATATTAAAAATGTATATACTGAAGGCGCTTTAATTTTATAGTATAGAGGGTGCATAGCCATAGAACCTGAACATCGTATTTTTATAGTAACTCTTCCATACGCTAACTGTATACATAGTTTTTTAACGCGTTTTCCATTGACACAAATTATAACGCTGCAGTAGATTGTAATAATGCGTTCGACTTTTAATAGGCTATTATGTTAAGCTTCTTGCTGAAGTACGACACCGGAAATATAGAAGCATTCCATGCAAGGGACAGTGGGGATAGTTAAACATTTTTTTTCTAAGATATCGTAATAAATGTTATTTCTGACATATTTCATAATTTCCTGAAAAATATGAAAGCCAAAAAAATAACAACATAACACGATTTAATTAAATTTAAAATAATTTTAAGGTTTGATATGTTTTATTAAATTACGTTAAGATTTAATTAATAAAGATAATGAGTACTTTATAAAAAGCACAATAAATTACATTTAAACCAAAAGCACAATTTAGTTGTTGATTGAAGAAAAATGTAAAACAAAATCTTATTTATTTTCACTTCACAACTCTAATGTTGAATCGCAAATCGACGAAATGTAGGTATAGTAAACATTACCGCTACTTTAAACTGCATTGTTCTTTCATTAATTGACTACTTCAAAAAGCGTTTCATTTTTATCTTACGAATCAAAGCTAGGTTTTGTCAATTTAATTTTTAACTAAAAATAATTCTAACTCAATTTCTTGTGTACTGTAATAATAATAGCTCTTAAATTTCAAAGTACTGTGTAAAGTATAAACGTTAATATAAGGAAATATTACGTATTTTAAAGGTACAAATTGTGAAAACAATATTATAGTTTGGTTACAAACATTTTTTCCGGTATTTGGCTCGAGTATATTATTAGATACGACCCTACTACGATGTGTTAATGAAAGATTATTTGGTAGATATAAAGTTGAGTTTCTTTTCGAGAAAACTGAACCAATGCTGAGTAGAAGATTATCCTTTCCTGAATTTTTCCTATGCTTATTTTCCGAGCTCTCTTGATCCTTATGACACATTTTTATTATAGTTGCCAATGAAGTTTGAGATTTTTTTTTAATTGTGTACTCGATAAAGGCACCCTCTAAGACTAAATATCACGGAGTCACTGTGCAAATATATGCCGATAATTCACACAACTTATAATAAGACAAATATCAAACGTGGATAGTAAAGTATATTTTTATCGACACACTTCTTTATTTTTGATATGTTATTTATCGATGGAATTTGTAATACAGACTAGATGGCAGACTAGATGGATACAACTGTGGTTGTATATATGTAAAATGATAATACATAAACGTTAGGAGAAATTTTCTGGACAGGAATGGAATTAGGTTGTCAGATTTGTAGGGTTGATCATTTTTTATGATATTGGAAAGCAAACAAGCAGACGGATTTCCTGATGGTATGAAATTCACGCCATCAAGAGACAACAAAGGTGGTAAATGGTACTGGTACTTTGCCAACCTGATGCCAAGATGTTATGCCTCTCGCAAAAGTAAGTTTACCGGATACCTTACCCGCCAACTCAGAACACGTCAACGGCAAGCGCTGACGTTATGACGGCAGGAATAGGTATGGCGGTAGTACCGATCCGGGCGAGTCGCTGCGAAACTCTACCACCTAGTCCGATGTCAAGGTGTTAGTGACTGTAAACTTATGCTCGCCTTTTACGAGCCGCCTGGTACAGGAAGGCAGATGGTCTATTCTACAAAGGAGCCCGGAACATCACGGGGATCTTTGTTCTTGGTTTTTGATCTTAGTCCTTCTCTGTATTTTTAGCCGAAAAACATAAGGATTTAGTTTCCAAATGAGGCAGACGCAGGCTTTAATCTGCATCCAGCTGTCTCATTTGTTCAGATTCTAGGTTTGATATTTACACTTATGATGATTGTTTTATTACATTACATTTTTCTGAAGTTTCTGTAGCGAAACTGAACATCTCCTTGTTTTGTAACAGTTGTCATGAAAGTATCTTCACGCACCTATCCCCTGAGAGGAACCCTGCCTTCCTCTTACAAACAACCAGAACACATACTACTTGACGAACACACTAAGTCCTACAATGTGGTAGGTGGCAAGCCTATCGCTAACCTTACACATATCCAATTCCAATAACATCATTAATAAATAAAATTGAAAATCATTACTTGCATCTTCTATTTTCTGTTGCCCGACCGGGGAATTGAACCCGAGACCTCGAGAAGACAAGTCGGATGTTAGACCGCTAGACCACAGAAGCCTGTGATGTATATCCCAATACTAAAGATGCATACGACGAAAACATACTTGCAATAAAGTTTCATTAGTGATAATATCACAACGATGTTAGAAGTTTCTCTACAAAAACTTAACTGACTTGAATATCGACTGCTTTTGTTACACTTGTGATAAAAGTACACTAGTTATTTAATTTGATTGAAAGTTACAAATAAGTGTTAAAAAACACTTAGTTTCATATTCCACTTGTGATGATACTTTCATAGATAATAAAAAATACGCCTTAGAAGCTTCTTCAGCAAAGCTAAACAGAAATATGTGTTCCGCTGTTCACAAACTAAATACTCGTATATAATAGATGCATACTATCTTTTTACAATAAAACAAAAATAAAAGAAGTTGAATATTTCAGACATGTCACATTAGTTTGCACATGTCAATTTGCGACGTTTTAAGTCCGTTTTCCGAGTAATTGATTAGAAATGTTACATACAAACTAATCTGCATACTTTGTTGCTAAAAGTAAAAAAAAACTAGTCTGATGGCACTAAACTCATTTCTGTTACTGTATTTTCTTGTTACTGTTGTTGAAAGAAGATAGCAATAATTTAGAATTAATTTATTGAGTGCGTAACAAAATTACCGATATCGTCGTCTGATTTTGTCTCACTCGTGATGTATATTCCATTTTCACACTTGTTATTAATCGCAAACCGTTAAAAACTTCTCCAGCAAAATTGAATTCATTTGAATATCGAATGTTTATGTCACGCTTGTGATAATCGTTTCTTATTTATTTTTGTGATTATCGTTTCATTTTTACATTAGTGATGATCGTTTCATATTTACACTTGTGACGATGGTTTCAATTATGATGAAAAGTGCGGCACTAGCCGTCTCTCTCGCAAAACCGAGCTGACTAGAGTACTGCCTGGTTTCGCGAGAGTTACAACTATAGCTACACTAAAATCTGAAGTCGCTGTCCTGTAAAATATAAGTAATGTTTAATATCTTAGGATAAATATTGTCAAATTTTAAAGAAAGAAAATACTTCATCTCTGACGAGACTTCAACGCATAGCCTTAATCTTTCCACATAAATTTGGTAATGTATTCGAACACTGATTGTCCTTTCTTCCACTGTTATCTTCATTTATTTCACTCATCTTATATATATTTCCATTCTAGCATCCCTACATTTATTTTACTGTTTTGATATCCTAGCCGACCTGTCGAACTTTGACAAAGCTTACTATAGTGTAAACGACTTTTTTTGCAGAAAAGTTTAATAGATTTCTTAATAGATTTTTCTTTAAACTAGTTTCATAGCAAATAATACATTCTTGGTTGCCGAGGAGTTGCCCTTGCCGTGTCTTCTCCTGACTGGCTAGGTTTGGAAATGGTAGCAGTTTAAGATAGATAGGGTTAGTACTGGTTGCCGGGGAGTTTGTTTTGGCGATTCTTCTCCTGACTGGCTTGGTTTGGACACAGTGGTATGGTAGTTAGGGCCATACAGTAACCTTATCAAATTTAGAATGTTTGTTCTAATATTAAAACATGCTATGTTATAAATCTAAATAATTTATTTGTATAATTTTAAAAATATTTGCACAGCACAATACGGTAAAATGTGTTAGTATAAACAAATATATTTTGTAACAACTTCCAACACACATATTCTACAAATAGATAAATTTCATTTTCGTTTTCCTTGATTTGGCACTCGACACCGTCTGACTGCTCCACCATGGGACTTGGCGTGAAGATATGTATGGACATGTAAGTTACGTAAAACAGGTTTTGTTATGTCTGTTATTTCTAAACTATCAAATTTATGACACATCCAAATAAGAATTGACAAAATTCGTCCATCTCGTACGCATCGTACAATTCGTAATTCGTGTTTCGTATTTTTAATGTATAAATGTGTTCTGATGTCTTTTTTAGTTGCTTACGCCTATTCTCTTGCGCCCTATCTTCTATGTATTTAATTCTCTCTTCCACAGATTAAAATTGATTCTTCTACTGATTAAACTTTAAGTCAAAAATATGTTAGTAAAAAAAAAATAAATTTAACTTCAAACTTACAATCCAATCTTAACGCGTAACTCTATAATAAATAGATTATCAAATTAATTATCTTCCTGTCACATGTGGTAGAGATAAGGTTGACCACGGCTTAACTGTGCAATAATCAGTGTTATCAGTCAGATAACATTTCTTCGTGAAAGTAAAAATTTTATTAAATACGTCTTTGAAAAATCTTTATGTATTATAAACTGGGTTAATTCATTTTGTTAGTCTACATCTGAATTTCTTAACATTTATTATTTTAATTCAATCGGTAAATTGTTGTACTTAGACTCGTCAAACATATTGCCTATTACTAATAGTTTACTAGTTAATCTTATCAGCAAAAATGTATTGAGATTATAATTTTTTTTCTAAGTGCAAATGGCGTGTCTTCTTTGTAAATCTTTTTAGTGGAAGGTATTTTGAAGTTCGATATGGTGGCGCCCATTAATTTTATCATGATTTTATTTAGAATAATAATAATACATTATTTTTATTTCACGTAAACCTACAAGAGGCACCTGTGACGCGTCTATACAATAATAAATCTACCACTGGATCTAAACGCGGCCGCACACTGAGAAGATCCGGCAAAAAACTCTATGGGCTGTCTTTTTTCTTATATAAAAATATGTTTACAATAATTAATGTAATAAAACATTATATTTATAAGAGATTGGCATGAGGAGCAATTAATCCCAAGCCGCCTTATCAGCTAAATATTCAGTAATGGTATAATAACCCTTTTCATTTAATTTACATTTGACACATTTCTGAAATTTATTAATTGGAAGTTCATTCTTATAATTGGGAAGTTTATTGTAGAACTGTATAGATTGGCCCAAGAAAGAATGGCTTACTCTGTGGAGGCGAAACACATGCATATCAAAACTATTTTTGTTTTATATTTCTTTTAAATGAATTTGAATTGATGTAAACATACAATAATAAACCATCCTAGCGGTTTCTACATCAGTTAATTGTCTCATTTTTTTAACAGCATACGCTGCTGAGCGTAACCTAGTTGCAAGTGCGGGCCCCATTGCAATTATTTATCAATTGTTATTCCTAAAAACGTGGTAGAATCAACAGGGTTCAACTTGTTCCCATTAAGTTGTACGTTGGTATCTACTTGCCTCACATTTGGCATTACAAATTTAATACAATTAGTTAGTTTTTTAATTCAAAAAAGATTATTTACATTGAAGCAGTGTACAACTTTTAAAATTTGATGTTGATGTAGGTTGTGAACATAAAGATAAATTCGGGGAATCGACCCCGGGATCTAGCGGAGTCAAGTCCAACACCGGTAAAATATGTTTTTTTTTGTTTATACCTTATTTTAATATTTTAATGTACAGAATACATTCTTTTATAGTCTTATCATATCTTAAATTGATGCGTCAATTATGTATTTAAATAGAATAGTCTTATAATAAAGTTGGTTTCGTTATCTCGTGGGAAAACCTCATTTGTTGTTCTCTGATTGGCTTGTTTAAATACAATGGAATCATCCTTGTACCTCATTGGTTAATATTTTGATTAGGGCATGATAGTATAATCTGTGATATATATCGAGGATTTAGTATTTCGCTGACACGTTTACCTTAAACAGTAAATTTTGGGAAATCCAGTAAAGTATAACCACTATCACCGTAAGTGTGATTAGATGGTACAACTCTGTGATAACTGGCTCAGAATGGTACTTACCGTTTGACCATTTTTTCTGTAATAACTTCAGTGGTAACTTCAGTTACTGGTCGTATTCCGGTTTGAATTTTAAAAGCAAGCAAGCAGTTGGCAACTGTTACCACTTAGTTATTTAACCAGCTGAAAAACGTCTTCTGTGCTTTTAAATGTAAAACACAATGTTCCCAAACTATGCGTAGTGATCCCCCAGGTGAAATTATATCTCGAACATTGCTTAATGCATCATTTTGTATTGTATCCTAACATTTTTTGTTTAATGTGTTTCATATTTTTTCTGTTTTACGATATGGAGATTATTTGGTGAAACAACAAAAATACTGTATGTACAAAAATGTTATGTCTTGTTTATCTTTATATAACCTAATTCTCTATAAATTAAAATATAAAAAAATATCTACTAAATAATTATGATGTAAATATTGTTTTTGCTAAAAATATAAATACTAAAATATTGGTAACTATTTGATATCAATATAATTTTAATACACATACGAAAATATTGTTTACCGGGAAGTTTGTTTCGCTATGAAAGTATGAAAGTAGGATAAATGCGGTCGAAATGAGAGCACTACGGAAAATCTGTGGTGTAACGCTCGCTGACCGCATTCGTAACAGTGAGATCCGAGAAAGAGTGGGATTGAAAGAAAGTGTTGGTGTTAAAATTCGAAAGGGCATGCTCCGCTGGTTCGGACATGTGGAAAGACAGATGAAAGATTGACAAAGCAGATATACAATGCGAATGTGGATGGATGTAGGTACCCGGGGAGACCAAAGCTGACATTTCACGATCAGATCAATCGGATATTATCCGAGGGTGGTGTCAAGAGTCTCCGAAACCGGCGTGTTTGTATGAAAAGGGTTATGAATGTGAAGGAAGCAAGACAGGTTTGTCAGGATCGTGACGTCTGGCACTCGATACTCTCTGCCTACCCTGTAAGGGACTTGGCGTGAAGATATGTATGAATGTGTGTTGTTTCGCTATTTATTCCGACTGGCTAGGTTTGGAAACGGTTGTTATTCAAGGCAAAAGGTTATGATCGTTGTTGCCAGGAGTTTGTTTTGCTGTTTCTTTTCCCAACTGTAAAAGTTATGAAACGGTGGCAGTTCTAGGTACATAGGGTAAAACTTAAACATAATATATGAAGTTGTTTCAAACTATTTATCTCCTTCAATTTTATGCATTTCATCATTACGCTCAAATACTTAAATTTTTCAACACTATAGTGTGATAGAATATGGTCGCATAATTAAATTTTTTTGACAAAAAAAACAGCAAATAAATAATTTAAGTTAATTTTTGTTCTAAGTTTTTATGCTAGCTCTGAATAGAAAAATAATAATGAAAATTTTTGCCCGTGTTGGTCCGGGCTCCTTTGCAGAATAGACCATCTACCTTCCTGTCTGACAGCTCGTAAATGGCGAGCATAGGCTTACCGTCACTAACACCGTGACATCTGACTAGGTGGTAGAGTTTCACAGCGATTTGCCGGGATTGGTACCACCGCCTTACCTATTCCTGCCACCATAACGTCCAATGCTTGCCGTTGACGCGTTCCGGTTCGGAGGGTAAGGTAGCCGGTAAACTTACTTTTGATCGAGGCCTAACATCCAGGCCTCAGATTGGCAACGCACCATTATCATCTTTGGTATTTCTAGGCGGTGTGAATTTCTTACCATCAGAAAATCCATCTGCTTGTTTGCCTTCCATTATCATAAAAAAAACTCTTTATTGTACAACAAAAACATATTAAAAATACTGCAATGATTACAATATGAAAGAACTAACAAATAATGAGCCTTTTTAAATACATGTCCCGGGTTACACACATAGATCTAACTCTAAATTAAACAATTCATATGTATTTGTTATTTGTATTCGTCGACCATTCCAATACATAGAAATACTTAAATAGTACTTAATTTCTTAAAATCGAATGATTTTTATAGTAAGAAATGTATATCTTCTTAAAGCCTAAGATAGTAAGTTGCAATTCAAGTATATCTGGCACTATATAAGTCTCTTACAAAAGAACTCATGCATTGTATCTTAAAATTAGCAATTTTAACAATTTAAAAATATTTAAAAACATATTTTTTAGAAATTATTTTTTGAAACTTTGTCCGGGTGTCGAAGAATAATTCTAAGTTTTATAGGTGCAGTGTTGAACCCCTGGCTTAGATAAACACAAAATAAATATAGGTTTTAAAGTTAAAATTGGTGTTAACTCGAACTTTTTTGCACTAAATATATTTCCATACTAGCTGCTACCTGCGGCTTCGCCCGCGTTTTCACAGAAACCCGGTGTGCGATCGGGATTAAAAATAGCCTATATGTTAATCCAGGTCACAATCTATCTGTCTTCCAAATTTCAGACAAATCCGTTCAGCCATTCGAGCGTGAAAGAGTAGCAAACATCCATACATCCATACTTACAAACTTTAGCATTTACAATATTAATAGGATGTCTTAATTTTTAAAATGCGAGTACTCAATCAAACTCCTTATTTTTTAAGTAATAGTGGATAATAATTTAAGTAATAGTAGAGTAGTGAAATAAACATGCAAATAGAAAAACCGTTTTTATGAATAGCAATAAAATTTAACGGAAATAAAGCCTCTGTGGTCTAGCGCTTCAGGTGTTGGACTTGACTGCATGAGGTCCCGGTTTCGAATCCCAGGTCGGGCAACAAAAAGAAAAATTTGGATTTAAACCCAAATTTTCTAATTAAAAAAAAAATGTTGCCCGGGATTGGATATGTGCCCGGTTGGCGATAGCTTGCCACCTATCACACTGTGGGACTTAGTGTCTTCGGCTAGTCGTGGGTGGGTTTTCATGGCTTAAGTTAGCTGGGTTTAGGATAACTATAT
The DNA here is from genome assembly GCA_002245475.1 of Calephelis virginiensis. Lineage (NCBI taxonomy): Eukaryota > Metazoa > Arthropoda > Insecta > Lepidoptera > Riodinidae > Calephelis > Calephelis virginiensis. The sequence goes on from NJDC01004868.1 coordinate 243,671, forward strand.
ACAAATTTTATTAAATTCTTTTCATGTTCTGGTCGTGTCATTTTATTACATTTAACACAGTTATTTTAATACATGTAATTTAAATTATATACTGTTATTACAAACTAGATTTGATAGTGCAGAAACTTGGATAACTAAATTATGCTTTTGTAAAAAAATATTCAATTGCGATATTACGCTATTTCAACTAATCTAGTAAATATAGAAAAAATATATCGAATCTAAATTAATTAATTTTAATTATAAATAAAATAATTTAATCTTATTTTTTTATAATTTATATCAATGCTTTTTACAATATTACCTTTAGTTCTGAATTCCTTCTATGGTGATAACCATTTTCTTGTGCATCTTTGGTCAGGCACTACCATGTGTATTTGATCAAAAGGACGTTTATGAGTGAACCGACATTAAGTAATTAGTTTTATGTTATAAAGTTGACGAATCAAACATATTTTTTTCTTATTAAAATTGAGTTTTCCGATAGAGTTTGGGCTGGCTTAAATCAAATTTGATGCAATTTTAACGTCCCGTCAAATATTCTAATTTAGTTTTTAACATCTTAAGGGATTTCAAATAATGTACACATTCATTCGTTGGAATTCAATAGAGCTCTATTATTAATTAATTTATTTGTTTCTTTTTATATAAGTTTAATAGTATAATTAATATTTTTTTAACAATACAGATGACAAATCAAAAACCTTAAAAATTTTGGATTGCTAACTTCTTACATATATTATATTACAGCGAAGTCCCTTGCAGGGTTGGTATCTTCACGCCCATATCCCCGAAGAGGTAGGCAGAAGTACAACCAAGGCACCCACGACTAGCCGAAAACACTAAGTCCCACAATGTGATAGGTGGCAAGCCTATCGCCAACCGAAAAAATCCAATTTTTCTTTTTGTTGGCCGACCCGGGATTCGAACCCGGGACCTCATGTAGACAAGTCCAACACAAGTCCAACACAGTCCAACGAATCACAGGGTTGGTAAAATATCGAAAGCCAAATGTCGCAATCATTATTGACCAGCCTTGCTTTCGCCACATGCATTACTCTTTTATTACGAATTCGCCGGTTTCAGAGACTCTTGGAACCACCCTTGAATAAAAATCTAGCGATTTGATCGTGTAATATCAACCTAGATCTCCCCGTGTACCTACGTCAATTGATATAAACTTCTAGTAAGAGAATCTTTTACCGTACAAACTGGAACACACTGACGAGAACTGTTTTTATTTAGTTGTAATGTAGAGATGTGTCAACCTTGTCATTAGGAAATGTTTTTATTAATTGTTTGTTTCCGATTCCGTTACAAATTAACTCTTCTTAAAATAAACTCCCTTAAAATAGGAATATAAAGTAGTCGGCGACGCACATGTAACATCTTTGGTGTCTATAGGCCGTTTAAAGGAGAACCTAACATGAAAAATCGGTTTAGGGATAGAGGTATTATAATATGTATGCACACTGCTTTTGCATTGCGTGTTACTAAAAGTTTTAGCCAAAGCTCTTTCGTAGCAAAATTAATCGCACATTTTGGTTTTTTGTTACATTATCTAAAATAATGATTTGTATTACGAATTTTTTTTTATCTTACAACAGGTTATTAAACGCTATAAAACTACAAACGGACTGCAATTTTGGTCGTATTCAAGTTTTTTAAATAATACTAATAGTTTCTTTAAATCGTTCTTTTAATAGTCTGGTTGAGCTACACCTGTTGTGTAAGTCTACCGTCTACCTTTGAACCGGTAGCTGCAACTTACATCATGGCGACAGAAGTAGATAAGGCAGTGGATCCCAAGTTGCAGCAGATCACTTTACCACCTCAGTGATTGTTATGACCAATTTAAACTTATGCTCGCCTCTCAGGAGCTGCGAGGAAAAAGAGGCAGATGGTCTTCTACACAGAAGACCGGAATAATACGGGGAATTGATCGAATCATAATTTAACCACATGAGAAAAAACACAGAAGATCACTCGGATATTATCCGAGGGTGGTGTCAAGAGTCTTCGAAAGCGGCGTGTTTGTTTGAAAAGGGTAATGAATGTGAAGGAAACCAGACAGGTTTGTCAGGATCGTGAAGTCTGGCACTCGATACTCTCTGCCTACCTCGTAAGTAACATGGCGTGAAGATATTTATGTGTGTAGACAGAACATAAAAAAAAATATCAAAATTATATTGTTTTAAAAAAATGCAAGTTAAGTGTTCAAAGAAATAAATACAGTCTACTTGTGTAAAAAATTAAGTCGATACGAAATTTTGAAAATCCGAATTAAATTACATTGAAATACATAAGATTTACAATTTTGGCGACATGAAAATAGTAAATTGGATCAAATATATAAACAAACATTTAGTTCCATTTTCGACGGCACCGAAATGAATGTTACTGTTGCGATAAATGCTAGTGATGTGCAATAATATCCGTAGCTGACAGGTATAAGTCAAACGGACGACAGTGCTAAAATCGATTTTCGATATTTATGTATATTAACGAAATATTTCATTTTCATACTATCATACCGGCTTCACGTGTTAGATATTTGATTAAAACTTAAAGATAATCAATTTCGCTGGTCAATTAAAAGGTTGCTAAAACATATTCATGCTATCTTTTGAAAGGGTTAAAAATACTTTCTGCTCGGAAGTAGGTATATTCAGTTTACTCGCATGTAATAGTATAGTTAGACCTGCCACAAACATTCCAAGTTCCTTTACAGAATCCCGTTTTAAGATTTCGAAATAAAATTTTCCCACATATTAGTTTTTTTTTTTTCAATTCGAAATTCAAAACTCACTTGAACGTTGCTAGTCATTGTCATTTTAATATAATAAATCGTAGTCATTTTATGCCGTTACTGGGTCATCCAAAAAATACAAACAAAAATAATTAGTTGTTGAATATTTTTTTCATATAGATTTAAATGAAGATGTATATTATATTACGCATTTTGTTCGTTGGAACGAAGTTCCTTACGGCAGGCTTGTAGGAGATAGGGATTTTACTGACTGAACTGAAAAAATTGTGATAGTAAAACCGTAGAAAAAATCGGTGGAATAAAACCGTTAAATGAGACGTGCGCAGGCGCGACAGTCGTATACAAAAGCGAGTAGTGTACCTTACCTTTCTCTTTCTCCCTCACTCCACCCCGCCAATGCATAGTATATACTCATGAATTGTGTCAATTCTACATAAGCCGAATGAACTTCGTTAGTTCTGTCCTACGACACCACGTTTATATTTATTTATTAATTTACATATTTAATAAAGTTTGCTGAAATTATGACTAAATTTTGTTATTTTAATGTAAAATGTCGCCCGTTATAGCCAAAACATTGCATGTGTAGAGCCTCATACAAAATCTATGAAAGCGTAGCGTTCGAATGCTTTCGAATGGTCGGAGCGTTTTATTCGCAACGTGATTTAGAACTCACCAGACCGCTTGCCTCGAAGAACCTCGAAAGAGGAAAACTTTTGACCGTGGGTAGTGGTCCGAACGTCCAATAAGTTGTGTAAATTCGCTGCTTTCGAAAATGCGTTTGTAAACTCAGGAAAGGGATCCTGTAAAGTAATTCAGAATGTTTGTAGCAATCTTTATTCAGAATAGTAAACGACCCCCAGGATGTGTGTTACCAATTCTTCTTTTTACAATTATGTACAGCCTTACAAGTAATGCGGCTTCTTATCTCTCTTATTTTATTATCAAAAATAGTTGTTGCACCATGCAATTAAAATTTGTTATTTACAAGTGTTCCTACTGATGTAAAATAATTTCTAAGTATTGTCTATTAATTTATATTTTTCAAAACAGAATTTCTCATTTGTTTAATTATTTCGTAAGCTCAATTGAGAAAACTTAGAATAAAGATGAAATTATTTCTTATGTTTTGACTAGTTGAATTTGTTATGATTATTGACATCTATAATTGTTTTTCTATGTATGTTTATCGATTTGTCCGTCAATTGTAAGCCGACTATAAACTTTGCTTTTTGTATTATTTAAAAGGTCTTGCGTCCGAGGTGTTCCTGTTGGCACTTAGTCAGGATCTAATATGGAATTCGAGAGAAATCCAATAAAATAATCTGTATTTGTAGTCTGTATCAGTTTTACTGCGTTTCGTAAATTTTTATCGATCTAAGGCCTCCAAAAAAAAAGATTTAAAAAAATATATTTTTGTCGATAAAAAATAATCGATATTTAGACCCGTATCCGCAAATGCATGGGCGTCCTTGTTTTTTATCAGCAATTATGACCAGATAAAGGATATCAGACTTTTAATGCTTAATATCAGTTTGTCTTCTTCTGCACAGCTACGAACTACGAGTATGTTTTATGAATCTGATAAAATTGTGACAAGATTTAATTTAATTAAATAATATTACAGTATTGTATATTTCCCACCATTAGTTACTTGATAAAATTCCATTTGTAATAATGTAGCGCCAAATGTCAAGAGATATATTTATTTATGTTTGATATAAACAGAATTAGCTAACTTGGTATAATTTAAAAATCTATTATATGTTTACTTTTAAAGAAAATTTTACAAGTATTGACATAAGATCACAATGACCCGACATTATCAAACTTTCGTTTTTAATTGTTAACAATACGTTAACATAGCCCTGAAGATGCTGTAAAAGCGAAACCGGTTGGCTAATACTATTATTTCATGATTTATTTAAAAAGAAATTATAGTGAAGCAGTGCAATTGTTTTCATATATTAAAAAATATATATTGGAGTTTCACCAAGTGCCAAGGATGGAAATAATTCAATATAAAATAATTCTCAGTGCAATAGTGCTTAAATTAATAATAAGGATATAATATTCATATTCATTCTTCTATAAATTCAGAATATATTTTTCGTATTCATTATTGGCATCTGCTGGAACTTGATTCCTAGAAGCGAAACAAAAATGTTTTCAATTTCTTCTAAATCTAAAAAACAAATAGTATTTTCGAGTTTGTTTAGTTATAAAAATGTTGTGATTCTATAAATTATTATAAGTTTGACGTGTCTGTGTGTGTATGTCTGTCTCTTGCATCATATCTCCTAAACGGTCGGATTTAGATGTGTTTTTATTTTATTTTATGATTATTATAATTATTTTACGAGTGCATTGTAAATCTGTATTTTACAGTATTAAATAGGTGACCCGGCAAACGTTATTTTGCCATTTCATTTTTTAGAAATTATTTTAGTGGAAATAAATTAATCAATTGGAGAAGACCACCCTTAAGTGATTAAATAGAGACCTACCGAGTGTATCTATAACAATTATTCAAATTCGATTCAGCCGATTAATCCTATGTATTTTAGCCAAATATTGCAATGTTGAACGTTTTTTTCTTTAATGTGTTACGTTTCATACATTTTTCATTTATTTAATAGTAAACTTTTAAAAAACAGCTAAAAAAGCATTTCCTTGTCATAGTTTAGACTTGCAATGCGTAAATACAATTTTACCTTATGTTTTGGTTTACTTTATTTGTGTTTGTTTGTTTTTTCTGTGTTGTGTTAGTTTATTAAATAGTTTAATTTTTTTCTGTACACTAAGTCTATCAATTTCATTGATTTCTTAAGATCTTGACTTCGAATCTCCTACTTATAATATATTACATGCATATATAGCTTACCAAGCGGAGATGAGATACATGTAGAGCTAGTTTTTGTTTCTTCTACATTTAATTTGTATATTGTCAGTCAGAATATTAATTTCCTTATACATTTCTCTTAGTCTAATCCTAAGTTAGGGGTAAAAACACCCACCGTTTTATTAATAAACGTGGAGTAACGTAGGTGTAACATTAAGTTGTCATTATAGTCTGTATCACAGTGTTATAAAGACTATAACACCAGGCTAAACCTTACCGTAATTTACGCCGTGTTTATTAATAATACAGCCAAAGCTTAGAATTAGAATAGAATAAGTATTCAAGAATACATTTTTCGAACAAATTGTTCATACTATGCTAAAAATTGTTTCAAATACAGTTTTTCTTAAACTAATTTATAATTAAGTCTAGCATGTGTTTGTTACAATTATATTTATGAAATACAAAGTATTATGCTCAATAAACCAAGTCAATAAAATAAACCAATTATTCGTCTACGATTCAATTGGCAACAGGTATCCCTTGTTTTATCAGATTGTGGATCCAAGATATCTCTTCAGGAATCGGATCGTGTATATTTACTTTTTTATACGTATAAACTTTAACTACAAAATTTCGTACAATTTAGGGGTAAGGGTACCAAATTTGACAAATCAGTACGAATAATAGGCTTGACGAAATAGATCCTTTTAATATTTGACAAACTACTACTAGTAGACTAATTTACATTACTTTATACATTTTATTAAAAAATATAAATAAATAAATATATAAATATCCCTGGACAAGTCACACAAATTGAATCTAACCCCAAAGTAAGCACATATGCTTGTGTTATGGGTGTCAGTCAGTGATGCTAATACATAGAAATACTTAAATATATACCAGAATAAGTTTAATAAACACCCAGACCCGGAAATGCAGACATCTAAATGTTCATCACACAAATGTCTGCCCCCGTCGGGAATATAACCCGAGTCTCGCGGTTGGTCGGTGTAGTTAGGCGTGTACGCTAGACACTTGACCAACTAGGCGGTCAATAAATTGGATTAAAATACCGCTTGTACAATTTCTAGCCTTGACCAATTATACCCTTAATCTTTCATACTCTTTCCTCCTCGCAATTGTCGCAAAAATTGATACAAATATTCTTTTCGCGTTTATATAATTGATTATCATTATCAGGGTTTGATAAACGAATTTCTATTAATTAATTATTATCAGTGATAACCAAAGTCGATAATTATTTGATAAGTGGAAACTCCAGCTCTCGCCATGTTTTTCAGTAAGTGTTTATTTATTAAATTCTTAGGGGGGTTGTGATGACGTCATTTGTGAAATAATTAAGAAATTATGATTACGGGTAATCCAACAAGTGCAGTTAGACTAGGTGATTGCTTTGCAAGTATTCGCCTGTTCTACTAGACATTAGAACGTCAGCGCTCGCTATTAACGCGTCCGTTGATTTTTGTCTGGCTCCGTCGGTTAGAAAATTGAAGTCACTTCTTGGGCAGTAGAAAAAAGGATTAGATTGTTTGTCGGCCTCGGCTTGGCCTTGCCCAAAATTACCTGTTATCTGATACTTCTTCTTTTTGCGCCCTCGGGATGTAATACCTAACACTTTCAGCCTTCCGGAATGAAAGCAACTTTGTTGTTGTGTTATACAGGGTTACTTTCAAAACCGGCCTAATTTTTACATAAGGAAGTGCAGGCTTAAGTCACAGTCCGTTTGAAATATTATTGCCTAATTGTAAGATTTATTTTTAAAAACACTAATTTAAAATAGTCTGTAAACATACTTCACTTGTTGTCACGCTATGTCAAATCTAGTACGAGTAATGACGTCACCAGCCTACGTATATGACTGCGTTCGGTGGAAACCAGTTGAATGCTTTCTTAACGTTATAATCATGCATCTTATATTTTGATACGGATAAAGTGTTATCAATTCCGTCTCTAAAAACGTCTCAAAATTTTGCTGGTCCTTTACATTTACCATTTATATTTACGGAATGTTTCCTAAAATGTGGCAACAAAAAAATCTATTGACATCAACAAATTCTACCAAATTGTGGTGTGGCATTATTTAATAAAATTAAGTATTTATCCGTACTTATATTACAAAAGTAAAAATATATCAACAATTGTAAATATGTCTCTTTACTTGTTTATTTATCTGTCTGCCTGTCTTTCTTTTGCTCTTTCAAAGCTTTGTATGAATATCGTAATTCTACGCGGATGAAGTCGCGGGCAAACAGTTATTTATTATATAATTTAGTTTAGAAAAATATTTAAGTTCCTAATAAATTCCAAGAATATCTGACATACCCTACGCTGCATCATTGCGCGTATTGTGTGGAAGATATGTTGTCATAATAAATTAAAGAAATTACCACAGTATCTAACCTACACTTGCCACATTGTGGGGCTAAATTACCTCCGGCAAATCAAGGATGCCCTGGTTGTACTTGTGCCTACTTATTCAAAGAAATGGGCTTAAAGATACAACAATACCTTGTTAAGTGGGCCTGGATTAGTAAAAAATTTCCAGTTTTGGTCACTGCATTGAGGCCCTGGCACATTACCTCTATTTAAAAAAAAAATGTTATGATATTGGAAGGCAACAAGCAGACGGATTTTCTGATGGTAAGAAATTTACGCTGCCTAGAGACAAAAGGTGGTAATGGTGGATTGCCAACCTGAGGTCGGGATGTTAGGCCTTGAGCAAAATTAAGTTTGTGGGCTACCTTATCCTCCGAACTGGAACATGTCAAGCACTGACGTTATGGCGGCAGAAATAGATAAAGCGGTGGTACCAATCCGCTCGAGACGCTGTGAAACTCTACCACCTAGTCAGTTGTCACGGTTTTAGTGCCGGTAAAGCCTTTGCTCGCCTTTTACGAGCTGCTTGGAAGGAAGCCGGATGGTCTATTCTACAAAGGAGCCCGGACCAACCGGTTTCCAAATCTGATTCCAAATATGCAATTTAATTTCTAGAATTTCTTCGATTTTTAACTCTATAATTGGGACTTTGTAGCCCAATTTCGTGTTTATGTAAGACATTTTATTAGGTTGGCACAAGTTTTGAAACAATTTGTTTTCAAACATTTGAATTTCTTTCGGCTTGAGGATAGCGAAGCATATAATATAGCATCCATGGTTTTTATATACCACGGTTGTCTTTTATAATTAGGAAAGATATAGAAAATAAAAAATGATTAATACTTTTTGTCTTCTTTCACAGCGGCTTCAAGTCGTTCAGAGGGTTCGGAAGACGAGGTCGAGAGGAGGCCTACTAGTGTATCTTCGGAGAGTGAACTTTCAATTTCACCGCAGACTCAAGGATGGATATTTGTAAGTATTTCCTTCATTTTTTTTTATGTTATAGGAAGGCAAACAAGAAGACGGATTTCCTGATGGTAAGAAGTTCACGCCGCCTAGAGACACCAAAGATGTTAATGGTGCGTTGCTAACCTGAGGTCAGAATGTTAGGGCTCGAGCAAAAATAAGTTTATCGTCCACCTTACCCTCCGAACCGAAACACGTCATGACGTTATGGCGGCAGGAATAGGTAAGGTGGTGGTACCAATCCGGGCGAGTCGCTGCGAAACTCTACCACCTAGTATTATAGTATTATAGTATTTATATACATAGCCCTTGAGCACTTGATATACATACAAAATTTATACAGGTTTACCTTCAAATTTTAATATAAGGGATTGAAGACTCAAGTGGTACTACATTTTAAATATTGTTACCAAATTGTAATATTTTATATTAATTTAATTTTAATTGAAATACTTCACTTGTCACGCTGTTATACCCAGCACGAATCATGACGTCATCGGCCTGCACATGCGGCTGCGGTTGGTGGGAACCAGTTAATTACTTTGTTTACTTTATAACCACACCTCTTGTATTTTCTGCTGGATATTTTTTTTCAAATGTTTGGTTACCCCAAAGATCGAAAGTGCAATTCATTCCAAACCGCCTTTGATAACTTGACTGGTCGTTTAAATGTACTCGTACCTAAACCTGTACCGTAAAACATGGCAACTTTGCCCTCGACGGTTGACTTTGCCCAGTTGTGTATTTCTGAAAAAACTTAAAAAATACCAAATTTATCCATAGTTTTGCACATTTGCACATTTTGTGTATAGTAAAAAATTCATTATATTTCTGGCAACACTTTGGGACGGACTGTTACAGATGTTACTTTAGTTACCTGTCAGGCGATGTTGAAATTAGGGTTTTTTTTGCGGGCAAAAACTGTTAAAAAACTTTTTCGAGAAGTGTTACTTGGAGTTATCGCAGGGAAGTAACATCGTTGACAACATTGCCCGATGTTTCTTTTTCATTAGGGTTGTCATCCGAGGTACATTTTTTAACCGAGTATAAAAAGGAGGGTTCGGATTTGATTTACTTTATTTGATTAAGTCGATAAATACAAACCCTCTTTTCATAATTCCGACTGAGTTTTCGAAGTTTTTGCTGATGGGTTTTAGTTTCTTCAAAGCAATATGTACATATCAAAATCAAACCTTTGCATACTTAAAATAACGATAAGTCTTCTCAATTTTAACTATGCAATATAATTTTTCAGTAAAACTCATTACAAATTTTAATTTTATTTGTTATTTTCGTATAAAAACAGAGACAAAATAGGTACATACTTTTTAATTTTATTTTTTTGTTTTTTTTGTTAGTTTTTGAAACCCTTAGGTACAAATAAAGCAAATGAAGTAAAACATATGTTATATTATTTCCATTTTTAATATATCATTATTATGTATTACATTCCATATTTTAATTTTACTCAATACGTAGGTACCTACTAAAGTGATTTAATCATATTGATATTAATATTATAAATGCGAAAGTTTGTATGTTTGTTTGTTACTCAACCGCTGGACCAATTTTCATGAAATTTGGCACGCACATAGGGGGTAACTAGGAATAACGCATAGAATAGTTTTTACCATGTAAAAATGATGAATTTTTTGCCTAACACCTATAATTGTTATTTTCACTAATAAATATGGTTTAGTATGCTATTTTTAGTTTTGTGTATCGAGAGATAGAGCATAAGGTATTATAAGACACCGAAAAAATAGTTAAATTATCAGTATTTTTCGAAATATCACTAATTAAGCACGTTTGTTATAAATTTATGGGTAAAGTTACCATGTTTTACGGTATACAACATGTCTTGTCTTCTGATAATAATGTTGAACTTATTAAAACATTGGTTTTTGGTTCGTGATAATTTTATTCTCCGTGTCGGTCCGGGCTCATTTGCAGAATTGAACAGCTGCCTTCCTGTGCCAGGCAGCTCTTAAAAGGCGAGCATAGGCTTACCTACACTAACACCGTGACATCTGACTAGGTGGTAGAATTTTGCAGCTACTCACCCGTATTGGTACCAACGCCTTACCTATTTCTGCCGCCATAACGTCAGCTCTTGCAGTTGTCGTGTTTCAGATCGGAGGATAAGGTTCCTGGTAAACCTAATTTTGCTTGAGGCCTAACATCCCGGGCTCAGGTTGGCAACGCACCATCACCATTGGTGATGAATCTAGGCCGCGTGAATTTCTTACCATCAGGAAATTCGTCTGCTTGTTTGCCTTCCAATATCATAAAAAGACCCTTGATTAATAATTGTAGCTATGCAATGATGATAAAAAGAGAAAACTAATATCTCACGTACGATCGAAATATTGATTATGGTAATGTATAATGGAAAACCCAGGATTTATATTAGGAATTAACATATATGCTATTCCAAAAGTTGTTTGCTAATGTAGATTATACTGCGGCTTCGTCTGGCATTTATTGTAAAGTTCTCTAATTTTAGTATGACTGTTGTGTCAGAGTCTGTGTGTTGGTCCAGGTTCCTGTGTATTCCATTCAATATGCCTTGTTCGTAAGAAACAAGTATAAGTAAAATGGGTCATTGCCAACCAGACCCATAATCGCCTCTGTGGTCTAGCGGTCCAGGTGTTGGATTTGACTTCACTTTGTTTTATTCCCGGGTCGAGCAACAAAAAGAAAATTTGTGTTTTCCAACTTTGCAATAAAAAAAGTTGCTCGGGATTGGAAAAATGCCTGGTTGACGATAGGCTTGCCACTTATCACATTTTGGGATTTAGTGTCTTCGGCTGGTCGTGGGTGCCCTGTATGAGCCTCTGCCTACCTCTTCGGGGATATAGGTGTGAAGATACTACTACTAACCATAGAGCTCGAGTGCTGTGAAGAAGCCTACCTGGGTAGAGATCCACCCCCTTACCTATATCTACCACCATGATGACAGTGTCATGTTCCTGCCTGGGGGGAGGGTAGTCGGTATCTCACCTTGCCACAGGGCAGCAACGCACCCATAAGTTCTGTGGTATTTCTAGGCCAAATTTGCCGTTACTTATGCCAAAAGCTTGTTTTAACCTTTGAAAAAGGATGGGATGGGTACTACCCCATTAAAGCACCCCAATGACCGTGACTAGATGTTTGTAATTTTGTAACGATTTTTCCGGCTATTGGCAACGCCATTTTAGTTACTCTTGCTACTTCTACATCAGCACATCATTACTGTATTCGTTTTTCGGTTTTAAGAGTATGGTAGAAGGTGAAATTATGCTAGAACCTTTTGTCTACTATCCCAAGATCCTGGTTGTCAATGCACCATTAACATCTTTATTTTCTTAATCCGACGCATGTCTTGCTATCCCAAGTTTTTGCCTGGTTACAATTGCAATCAATAAGATGCTATCATTAAAGATATCAATCATGAATCCCCTTTTCGCGTGGTCATCGCATCACGCCTGAACGAGTGGACCAATTTTGCTAAAGAATAAGATTCTTGTGAAGAGAAAAAAGGTGAAAATTTCTGGGAAAATAGGAAAACAATACATATTTTTTCCCCGTATAAACTGAACGGGTGGAACGAATTTTGTCGGGACTGACAGTAAAATAATAAAAATGACGTTGTTGTTGGACCCCGTGTTGGTCCGGGCTCCTTTGCAGAATAGACCATCTGTCTTTCTGCCAGGCAGCTCTTAAAAGGCGAGCATAGGCTTACCGTCACTAACACCGTAACATCGGACTAGGTGGTTGAGTTTCGCAGCGACTCACCCGGATTGGTACCACCGCCTTACCTATTCATGCCGCCATAACGTCATGACGTGTTCCAGTTTGGAGGGTAAGGTAGCCGGTAAACTTACTTTTGCTCGAGGCCTAACACCCCGGCCTCAGGTTGGCAACGCACCATTACCACCTTTGGTGTCTCTAGGCGGCGTGAGTTTCTTACGATCAGGAAATACGTCTGCTTGTTTGCCTTCAATTATCATAAAAAAAAACGTTTGATTTTAGGTAAAAAACGAAACAGGGGGGAATTTAGAGACGGTG
>NJDC01004869.1:0-12745 GCA_002245475.1 Calephelis virginiensis
CATCAGTCCTTGAATATTTTGGTGTACCAGGTTTAAATTACAAATATCTTTATTTTATTATATGCTGATGGGTTCATTTTATGTAAAATGTTGCTAGAGGTTATCTCTATTGTCTCACCAAGTAATTTAAATTGCTTGTGTGCACGACGACCAAAGACAATGTAGCATATGACCAGAGACAACTAGACGGTATCGGCGGGAGTGACCCAATCCGAAGGATGGCACGTGGTGGTACCTTACAGATACTTTGAGCCTATGTGAATATTGATATATTAGTGATTTTACATTAAGTAAATAACGAAGTTTTTGTATATTGTTATGAGCTTATATACTCTGTTTTGATTTATATGGTTAATCTAACTTATCAAGATTTATGTGTGAAATGATAAAATGTATGTTGTTAGACCGTCTTATCGTAATACGAAACATGTAATCGGCTAAGTTTAAGTTCGATAATAAAAGGTAAAATTTCTTGTGTTTTACTTACCCGAATATAATGAAATTGGAATATGTTATCATAGGTGGAAAAGCGATTGTAATGTGCATGCAACCGCGCCCGTAACGCTCATAAAATCGGGAGCGCCGCGCCCGCACGTTTTATACTAAGCTGCGGGGGGCAGGGTAGTATAAAAGGCAGAAATCGCGGAAATTCGCCGCCACACGAAAACCAAGCGCAGTCGCGTGCACAACTATGTATGCTAGGATAAGTCTAGACTAGACAATAGGTTTGTACTATATTAAATCTGGATAATTGTACAATTTAATAAAGAAATTGAATAAAATATGGTCCCGGGGGTGAGGAATGTTCCAGAATCCCGTTCCCGAATTGTATAAAAATGCGGACCGGGAGTCGGGATTTCATTCGCGGTCGGTCCTCCAGAAAAACCACTGGGAACGCTCAAGAACTAGAAGAAACTCCCAGTGAATTGTGAACATTCTGCGCCTCGCTCTCGCCCCTGCAAACGTGTAACCGTGTGTTTTATTTCCCACAAAATCTCTCCAGACGGTATTATCAATTCGTAAAGCCCTAGGTAATCTATCCGCCTCAGCTTGGGTCATGTTTAAAATTAAAAGTATTACTTGACTGCTCAATAGAAGCAGTTGTGTTAGCCAAGTACTTGGCTGTCTTAAATATATAGCGATAATGCTATTTGTCTCTTAAAGTAGGTAGAAAGATAATAACTATCTTTTGTCATTAAATAATTAATTCTAGCAAATGAATTTGAGTCAATAAACTCAAATTTATTGTCATAAATTGACATAGTCTGTAATTTCAAATTACATTTACATCAAATATTATTTTCGGTCTGTGGCCAATTTTTACTATAGGGTAATGCAAAAAGATAAATTTTCTTAACATTTAAAACAGATAAAAATTATTGAAATATTTTTTTAAATCAATTAAATTTGTGTTTCCTCTTCTCCCAATACAAAGTATTAATACAGTGTTTTGATTAAAAGTACTGGAAATGACTTTATTTAATATTTGAAAAATGTTAGCCCCCGGCATGCAAAAATTGCACCGGAGTACTAAGTTTCTCTGTCAAAATTGCACCCATATTTTTACCAATTTCATCACTATACATAATTATTTTCTTATTCTCTTTGTTATAATCATTGTTATGAAACGCTTTGCTCAAGTTTTCAGGCTGACATATAGATAAGAGAGGCTTGACTGATTTTGTTGTTGAAACTGATTTAGACAAGTTTGGTTTGTAAGGTGTATGGTAAAGTAAATGATTTTCAAACAATGAGTTACACCTATCTTCGTTATATTGACATAAATCACCCAAGCTATTAACAGCTAAAATGTGTTCTTTAATTTCCTTTTATGGCAGTTCATATTTACATGTAATGCAATGAAAAGAATTTTCTAAACTACTTATTTCAGCCTGCAAACTAAGCATATCTAATTCATATTTATTAAGTTTATTTTTAGTTTTAACATAATTTTCTTTGCATAAATTGTAACAAGAGCTTGTTTTTTTTTAATTTTTTCTTGAGACCTTTTAATGATTTTGTTTATTTTGATATACTTATTTAGTTTATTTCTACAATGAAACACAGGTTTTTTGGAATTTTGTACAATGCTGTCGTCACAGTTTAAATCAATAGTTACTACAGGAGTTGATTTACAATTTACTTCTGCTTTGTGTGAAATGGATGACGATTTCTCGAGCTGTTCCTCAAACAGTGATTGTGTCTGCACTAACTTGATTCCCTGATCAATAGTCTCAAGGTCTTCAATAGTCTGCCGAGCCTGGCTGAGTCTGCGTTCCAACTCAATGTTGCGTTTGAGTGTTTGATCAAACTTAACACGGCACTGGTCGAATGAATTGACCATATGGGTCAGCTGGTCACGTTCTTGGCACACATTTAAAAACCTCTTATGTAAATCAGCCATTTCACTTTTAAGCTTTTTGTTCGAATTCAAAATGTCTAACATTTCTCTCTCGTTGTCCTCTTGTTCTTTTTCTAATCTCTCACACAATTCTTTATATTTTTTTAGCTCCAGTAAGGCAAGCTGAAGCTTGTCTTCCTGCAAGAGAGCTGAGGCCTTTCGGGTCATCATGTTTTTGTTTTAAAGTTAGTTTCTAACATATGAAATATAAGTAAATATACGAAATTGCCTACTGACACTATAACGTTCAAGAGTTTCTGTGAGTAATAGTTAAGCAAGATTGTGTAGGAGATACGAAAAATCTACTTCAAAATAAGTTTGTTATGTATACTGAATAAATATTGTAAAATACTCACAGTTTTCAAAGATTACAACGAGAAAGTTATCTTAGCACAATTTCCCTCCTTTTTTGTTGACAGATTCTAGGTGACTTTTTTATGCAAATTTTTCACAAATATACTGAATAGAACACTGTATGAATATGTTGTTTTACTAATAATATTATAAATTACCAATAAATAGCGAAAAATAAAGCTAAAAACTTATGAAATTAAATTAAAAACTTATAAATATTGGGAGACAACTTTATTGCGAACTGTCAGTCGGGGTTGCCACAGACCAAAAAGCTGACGTAAATGTGATGACTGATGGTTCTTAGCTACACTTAGGATGTGTTTTTTCAGGGTTTGTACACAGGTTGACCAGTGATAGGAAACCGTTTGGGGTAACCGAAGCTACGCTATGTATTTTTTGACAGTTTTCGAGTTAATTTCTTTATGTGTTTTAAGGGTATTTTTCACCCGAACAACTTTAAACATCTTTATAAAAATATGACTTTTTAGGATTTTTGTTTTTGTATTTGAATATCTATGAGTTGTACTTACCGTTTCGCTTAAAAGTTTCAGCTTCTTTACTTTGATGGAAATTATGAAAATCTAAGTCTAAAGTGAATATGACTTCAATTTCAACAAAAAAAATAAAAATCTAAACAAGTGTTTTGTGGTTTCTATTTAAGACTCAAAACTTTTCAAGTGTTTCAGCTTTCGTAACCATAAAAATTGTAATTAATGGGGCTACTTTTAATAAAATTTGCCTTCAAAGTTGCAGATCAACACATAGTTCATCATAAAATGATAAAGGGATAAACTGTGACGTTTAACAAGTGTTATTTCAATAATATCGACGTGAAACCGCGACATTATCCTTAATAGGTCGTCTTTTTGTGTTGAAACATTCTATTATGAATAATAGCGGTCAGACCCCTGATGTTTCCAAAATAACTTACTATTTATATAAATGTGCACGAAAACTACGCCCCGAACATAGGCAATCTATACAGGGTTACATCTTAAGCATCAGCCAAATTTTGAGGAACGGTTCGGAATCGATAAAACTTTCGATCTATGAAATATCTAAATATTGAAAAAAAACAATTATATAGATAAAGCAGGAAGGGAACGAGGAACTATAAATTAGCGCGACACGAAAATGAGCCGCCATTCTA
This sequence comes from Calephelis virginiensis, assembly GCA_002245475.1. Classification (NCBI taxonomy): domain Eukaryota; kingdom Metazoa; phylum Arthropoda; class Insecta; order Lepidoptera; family Riodinidae; genus Calephelis; species Calephelis virginiensis. Next base: position 3,906 of record NJDC01004869.1, read on the forward strand.
AAACGAAGCTAGGTCAGATGTAAAGTATGACCCTACACCTAGGCTATAATCTAGAATATGTAATAAATACAAATATGTATGTTTTGTACGGAATATTCAATGAAGTATGAATCAGGGCGTGAGGCACGGGAATTTCTAGGATTTAGTTCGCCCAAGTATAAATATTGCAGTCAAAATTCACGCTAGCACTCGCGGTCGGACCTCCAGAAAAATAACTGTAAAGAAAGAAACCTGGGCACCCACGACTACCGAAGACACTAAGTCATACAACATGATATGTGATGAGATCGTCTAAGGGAAATAACGCGACACACTACTTTACCACTACATAGTATAAAACAAAGTCGCTTCCTCTGTCCCTATGTCCCTTTGTATGTTTAAATCTTTAAAACTATGCAACGGATTTTATGCGGTTGTTTTTAATAGATAAAATTATTGAAGAGGAATGTTGCATATTTCATAACCGTGCGAAGCCGCTGCGAGCCGCAACAATTTTTTAATTAAAAATTAGCCCTTTAAAAACTAAGAATGAAAGTTTTCATCAAAATAATATCTATCCGACGCTAAAGAATTTGCGGGTAGATAGGTAATGGGTAGCGGTAGCTAGTAGTATATTATTAGCCAAAGTTATAATTCCATTGTAAGCTCTCATATTTCAATAACCTATCTAGTTTTAAGCTGCTGTCCCAACATAATTATTTATGTGTGTTATGTCACAGTGTTATGACTAAATGCTTTTGGATTTCTGTAAAAACTTAAATTAATTTTCCCTCTATTTTAATTACTGCTATTGTCATACTTTAGTTTAGAGGGCAAAGCAGCCAGAATGACTCTGTCATGTTCCAGAGCAGAGGGTAGAGTAGCCGGTAGAATTGCACAATAGGCCTAACATCCCGGCCCCAAGACAGTGATGCACCTGTAACATCTATAGTGTTTGTAAGCCACGGTTGTCTCTTACCATCAGGAGTTGTGTGCTTGTTGCTGATCTATAACAAAAAAAAAATACTTTCTCAAGAGCAACAAACTAACTTTATTGTCTATAAGCAAAGTGTATTTTTTGCCAGTCGAGCCTATGCTTAAAAAACATGTTAAGTATTAGGTTTGTATGTATGTTTGTATGTATTTTGTTCATGTATGTATTTACCACTACCCTCCTCCTCCTTCAAACAATATACGAAAAATAAAGAAAATTCTGTCATGTCCGAAAAGAGGCTATAGATACATGTATTTGCCATACAGAAACTTACCATAAACCTTTAGCGTGGAAAGTCCAACCTGGACGCTCATATTCCATTAACCTAATTCTACTGCTTTGGTTACAATCAACCACCTTATGCCAAAACCTACAAAAATTCACAGGATATTGTAGTTAAAACACAAGCAAATAGTAAAACATTTTTAACGATGTTGCATTTAAAAGTCCACATGTTGCCTTATTAAATTTAATTAATTATATTTATAATTTAATTATTTACATTTGTAATTTTTTTTTTCGAAAAAGGGCTATGTTTCAATGAATTCAGCTCTCAAAACATGAGTCAATCAATCAACTTTTTTTGTAAATTGTTGTCTTTACTTTTTATTATTTTTACTTTAGATATTGTTTTTACTTTAATTTTATTAAAAAAAAATTAAAATGATGTTAACTATAAATATATTCTAGTAGCTTGTCTGTTAACTTACTGCTTGGCAATCAAGGAGTAGGCATGAGGTATTCCACCAGCAGGACCAGGAGCACCCAAAAATCCATTGGCCTAAAATATCAAATAAAACTACTTTGATATTGGAATTAAAAACTACTACATTTCCAGAAGAAAACATTATAATATTCTGTTTCATTACAGGGAAAATAAAGTTTATGACATTTACTAGTTTTTGTCTATTCTGCACTTATCTAAGACTATATAATATGAAATTCATTGGTCCTAAAGTCATTAGTGTTTGAATTTATCATATCTTTTATTAAGACATAATTTACTTACATTTGGATGTGCCATCAACAAACTTATATTTGCTTTACAAGTTTTCAGTAATATTTGTTCGTACTTCTCTGTTAAATTAAAATAACCAGTTGCAAGACGAAAATATGACCCTTTGGGTCCTGAAGAAAGAATATTGCATGTTGTTTGTTCATCTTGATTAATGTTAAATTCGCCCATTTGTATCAACGGAAATATCCAGGTGTCCTTATTTTCAACATCTGTAATAACATGAAAAACATAATACGCACCTTCGGTGGAACAAGGGGCGAACTGCTGTTTTTGCAATTTTATTTGTCATTCCAAGTTGTCTAGCTCTGTTAATATTGCTCTCAAGTTGTTATATTTTGTATGACTTAAAGTATATGCTATATTCTTTTTAAGCATGTAGTTTAACATGTTAAATATGTTTAGGTTTTTTTTATAATTATTTTTTGTAAGAAACGGGTGCACTTGTGCCCTTGTTCCTCCAACACGTAAATAATTTTGAAATTATGACCATATTTCAGCTTTAATTTAGGATAATTTTCTAATAACTTTATTTTAAAATTTTGTAATAAAAAGCACGTGTTTTTGCATAAAAATTTATATTTTATTATAAATTAAAACATGGCCAGTAACTGAGGACTAAAAATGAGACTATGTCGCGCCAATAAGACCAAGGCACTTTTTGCCCTGACGGTTTTTTGAAGGAATTTAACGAATGTCTTTATCTCACAGAGGCATACAAACGCACATAGCTAACATCATGACAAGTAGTTCATGGGGAAGGTAGAGAAGTATAGTAAGTAAGTGCTAATTGTCATGATTGCCACAGAGCTGCCTATCTTTTTCCAAATAAACTACACAAATCAACAGATAATAAGTAAGCGTTTCAGATAAAATAAAAACACAATTTTTGTAATAATATACTTACAACCAGGAGTTAGTAATGACGCTTGCCTGTCTTTCCATTTTTCAATGAAAGTGTTAATACTATGTGTAAATTGAGGCAGATCAATATTTTTGTGTGCATTCTCATCTGCACCTCTTCCATCCTGCCTGCTAATCTTTACCACCTCATCTAGTAAATAATTAACAAAACTATAAATTATACAAAAAATGTTTACTATAAGATTGATTTATTTAAACATAAAATTTTATTAGATGTCACCTGCACATTTACCCCATTTTATTGGTTTGTCACTTTTCTTCAACTATGAAGCAAATTCAATTTAATTTATAATAAATTAAAACACTATTATTATCTGTATTCATATTTTAAAATTTTATGAAAATCAGTTCATCAGTTTTTGAGTAAAGGAGTAACAAACAAACATACAAACTTTCGCATTTAGAATATTTCAACAAACTTTTGCGTTACAAATAACTAGAAATTTACAACTAAATACACAATAGTAGTCTGAATATAACTGGCCAAACCAATAAACCTTATCAGTACCTATAAAAAACAATATTTTATCAAATGAAAAAAATAAAACTGACTTACTGTCGTCATACCTATGAGTTCACAATAAAAATTTGCTAGTTCCCTGTTCTCTATCTCAATATATCGGTCTTGACGGCTTTGAAAATAGTCATTAGAACAATTTGCACCACTTAAAACTACAACATCGTCTGCTATATATAATTTCATGTGCTGCAGGCCTATAATTTCATTGTAGCGAGAAGGTAAAACATTATTCCATAAATTTTGCAATCTTGGTGTTTGATATAATGCCAGCTTACATCTTTCACAATCTTGATCAACGAATTGATGGAACACGGTACGAGAATTCTCCTCACCTCTTGTACCACGCTGATAATCCAACAAAACATTACATTTTAATTCACTCTGACGCTTTACGTTTTGGATGGTAAGATCCAGCAACTTCTTTTCAAGCTCGCCTGTGCCTATATATAAACTTGCAACTGATATTCTTTGTTTTGCATTTTTAAACCTTTCACATAAAGTATCATAGAATTTGGTAGGATCTGTAATAATGTTAATTTTGGAAGCATGTACTGGGAAACAAGGGGAGACATTGTATATCCAGTTAAAATATTGTAATTCCGTAGGTTTAAATCTAAACGTCATGTCTAGTAAATAATGACACTATTTAGAATTTTTATAATAAACTCAGATGGATAACACCTTTTAATTTGCTCATTTAAAAATATCACATTTTTAAGTACCAGGAACTCCGTGTAAAATTTGCAAAATGCTCAATAATTGTGGTCTTTCAAAATTCATTCAAAATTCTTCTTCTTCTTCTTCTTCTTTGCTAGTGATGGCTTCCAGTCGCTACCTGGCAACTGATTTGCCAGTGTCAATGTGAGAAGAGAACTACACAATCGTGAAATTGACTGGTTGAGAGAATTTAGTAGAAAGTGTTGAGTTACCTAAAACAAAGACAAACATTCAATGCCTCCACCATAAAGACTTCACAATTTGATATGATATTTACTAATATACTTCATTAAGAGTTTTACTAAAGGTGGGTTAAAAATAGATAATAAACATTTAATACTTGTGGGTTTTGGAATTTCTTCAGGAAGTATGTCGTATAAGGTACTAGGATGTTTGGTGCAGTTAAAAAATATGTGGTCTACTGTACCCTCTTCTCCACAATCACACATTGGAGAGTCTTTAACATTAATTTTGTACAGGAACATAGGGGTGCAGATGTGCCCAAGTCGGAGTCTGATTATAACTGAGGTTGTTACTTTGTTGGCATTTTTGTATTTAAAGAACCATGGTTTTTTAGGTAGAAATGGTTGAATTGAGGCATAGTGGCGGCCCTTAACCTGACTACCCTGTATCCACTCTTGGTTCCAAGAGTTAAACAGAAGGTTGTTGGCATAGGATTGTAGATCTGGGGGATATATGATGAAATGATCGAGAGTATAAACCTGTATGGCTTGTTTAGCAAACTATAAAGATTATAGTTTTGTCTAGTTTGTGAGACTCTACATACTTAATGGCTTCTAAGATAGCTAGTGTCTCTCCTGTAAATACTGATGATATAGGGGGGCATTTGAAACTAAGGAGGACATTATATTTAGGGATCCATACAGCTGAACCAACACAACCATCAGAATGCAATTTTGATGCATCTGTATAGATACATAGCCAGTCATTCCACATAGAATCACATATGTTATTGAACAGTGAGTTGGCTTCAATTGAATTTTTATTTATTCCAAAATCTAAAACAATATCATTAGGGGAGTTCAAAGCATTAAAATCAGTTTTGTAGAGTAGAGATTGGGAAGATTGGTATAGGGACTGGGGGAGATTGGTATATCTAAGATAACTTTTTAATAGTGGAGGAGATTCTTTATTAGACCAGTATTGCTCAGTGGAAACCAACCGAGCCAGAACATTTAATCGAGCAGGAAGGGGATGAGATGAGGAATGAGCAACTTTAAAGACGTAACGGTCAGATAGGTACTGTCTGCGTAAATAATAAGGTGGGTCAACACATTCTACTTGGATCGCATTTATAGGAGAAGATTTCATAGCTCCTAATACAATTCTGAGGCAATTATTATGGATTTTATTAATTTTATTCATATATACTTTACTGCAGGGCTCTAACAGGAAAGAACCATAGTCTATAACACTGCGGATGATGGCATTGTATAATAGTTTTTGGGAGTATGGATGAGAACCCTACCATACTCCTGATAAGGAATGTAGTATATTAATGTTTTTTTCTATTTTATTTAAAGTGTACCTCAGATGAGGAATGCCTGTCATATATGAATCGAGATAAAGTCCTAAAAATTTAAAGTTATTTTGGACAGCAATAGGGTGCCCTTCAAAATTAATATTAATTGGAGGTATTGTTCTGCGTCTAGTAAAAAGGACTGCAGTAGTTTTAGAAGGAGACAGGGATAATTCGTGATCATGCAACCATTGTCCAAGGTAATATAAAGCCGAGTTTAAGCGATCTGAAATTGTAGGAATAGATTTGTTGGACAGATAAAGGACAATGTCATCAGCATACTGCAGGATGGAGCAAAAGCATTGTACAGATCTATCTAAGTTGTATGTGTACAAGTTGTACATTAATGGGCTAAGGACTGATCCCTGGGGCAGGCCTTTCCATATATGTCGTGGAGAAAGAGTGGAATTATGGGTTCGAACTAAGATAGTTCTACCCATAAAGAGATTACAGATAATATGTATCAACTTCGACGGAATATTCAGATGATGCATTTTCTGCATGAGTATTGGAAGTAATACATTATTGTATGCTGAGTTTATATCAACAAAGATAGCTAGAAGAGATTTATCTTTGGAAAGGGATATTCTAATGTCTGTGGTAAAGATACTCAAACTGTCCATAGTGCTCATGCCTTTGCAAAAGCCAAATTGGGTTGGGGGCAGAATGTTGTTGTTTTCTACCCACCAATCTAAGCGATTCTTAATGAGGTGTTCCATGACTTTTCCCAGGACAGATGATAGCGCAATTGGTCTATATGAAGAAGCTAAAGATGGGTCTTTACCTTTTTTAAAAACAGGAATGATTAGTTGGGTTTTCCAACTTTCAGGGATGATTCCCGTATCAAAAATTTTATTAACTAAACATAGAAAGTAACTTTTGTATTGTATACCTGATTTTGACAGGAAAGAATAAGGTATACCATCTATCCCTGGAGAGGAATCTTTTACATGTTTTAAAACTGATTGAAGTTCTGCCAAGGAAAAGGGCTGTTCAAGTGGATGGGTGGAGATAATATGCTGATATGGGGAGGGTAAAGAATCTTCAGTAGGAACAGAAGGTGGAGCCAGTAAATTTGCAAAGTGTTCAATCCAAGCAGAAGTGTCATTACTACTTATATCTACCGACGAAAAAGAACCTCTGTATCTTTTAATGCTTTTCCAAATGAGGGAAGCAGGTGTACTAGGAGAAAGGCTTTCACAAAATTTAAACCAGCTGAATCTTTTCTTTTTTGGAACATAGGCGTCTAAACTTAGCAGCATTCTTTTTATAAGCTAAAAAGTTCTCCATTGTCATATTTATGCAATAGGTTTGCTCTGCTCTTTTTCTTTCTTTAGCAAGTTCAGTACACTGTGAATCCCACCATGGAGGAGATCTAGTATGGACACGGTTGCTGTTTTTTATAGGAATATGTGAGTCCGCAGCAGAAAGGAGGCTGTCTGTAAATTGCCTGTAGGAAGTGAGAAGGTTATCAGAAGTAATTTCAGGGGGTGTAGAGATTAGATCTGTTGTAACAGCATAGGCTTGCCAATCAGCCTTAGATATTCGGTATTTAAGTAAGGGAGGTGGCGCAGATTCTGGGACAACAGAAAGGGAGTGCGTAATAAGGATAGGAAGGTGATCACTGCCATGGGAGTCTTGAAGGACTTTCCATGTGAGTAATGAAGAAATACTTGGAGAAGCAAGGGACAGATCTATTGCACTAGAGTTTTGGGTTGGGGATGTTCTCCGCGTAGGAGATCCGTCATTAAGTAAACATAGATTGAGCGAGTCTATTAAGTCTACAAAACGAACAGAAAAGGTGTCTTGTGATGATCCACCCCACATAGGATGGGAACAATTGAAATCACCTAAGATGAGGAGGGGTTCAATGATAGCCGAAAATATGTGTTCTAGTTCTGGGATGAGGGACAAGTGAGGATGTGGGATGTAAATAGAGAAAAATATTGTATTAGAAATTCTAGCAGCTACTAAGTTAAAGTTGTCTGAGTGAGGTATTATTATGAGAGTAAAAATAAGGGAAGACTTAATAAGTAATGCCGAACCGGCATACCCATCTGATCTATCATCCCGAAGACAGACATAGCCAGGGATCCAAAAAGGCCAACCTGGAACAAGCCATGTCTCCGAGATGGCTAGAACAGAGGGGTTGTGTGTTTTTATAATTTGGATGATTTCATGTTTTTTGCTTCGTAGGCTTCTAGCATTCCATTGGACTATCTGGTCCATTATTGGCTGAAAATATAGTAAAAAGTTTGTTAAGTTTCTGGGCAACGTTGGACGATAGTGGGCAGTCATCACAGGCTGAAACTATACTTAGTACCGTTGACAATAAGGACTCTAGTAAATTATCATTTTGTGGAGTTGAGGGTTTGTTTTGAAGAGCAGAGCCATTAGGAGAATGAGGAAAATCTGAAGAGCTGATAATAGCTTGGTGAGCACTACGATCATAGCCTTTACTTGAATGCCTAGGTGATTTAGATCTTATTGTGACGGTCTTTCGGTAGGATGTAGTTGGAGATGGATTGGAGGCGGTAGGTGTATTGGGAGAGAAACTAGTTTCCGGAGTAGCAAAAACTATTTTAGCTGTTTCAGCATATGATCTTCTGACAGCTGGGAACCGGGAGGATGCTTCTATGTATAAAATACCTTCCTGTGACATTATAAGTTTAATAGCCCTTTGCCTTGCCTGTTCAGGACAAGATTTGTCCGAAGCAAAATGACGACCAGAACAATATAAGCAAGTTGCTTCTTCTTTGGTAACATTGCATGTATCACCAGTATGTGACTGTGCACATCTAAAGCATCTAGGTTTAGATCTACACTGTGACATAATGTGGCCAAATCTGCTACAGCTGTTACATTGTATAGTGGGGAAATGATATACTTCTAAATTCAGAGATGAATGGAAACAGTAAATTTTGGGGGCAAGGATCTGACCACTGAAAGTCAATACCACTGTTTTAGTGGGGACCCAGGCAGAAGACCCATCTGTGATTGATTTTCTGTTAAATCTTCGGGCTTTCAGGATAATACCACAATTTAAAGGCACATCAACTGATTTGACAAACTCTTCCATAGACAAATCCAGTGGAATATCCCTAACTACACCCATGCGAGTAACATTGTATGTAGGTATAACCGCATTGTA
>NJDC01004870.1:15425-25622 GCA_002245475.1 Calephelis virginiensis
AGTTTCAGGCTTTGCAGTCGCTGTATCTAACGGATTGCAAATATAAATCGATGATTGTCGGCTTGCTAAAATTTTGTTAAAATGTTGAAACCTAATATATTATAGTTCTAAATAATAAATTTGTATAAATTTAAAAATATTTGCACACCACAATGTGGTAGGATATGTCGGTATAAACAAATATTTTTGTAATAATTTCTTACACACATATTCAGCAAATAAATAAATTTCATATCATTTCGCAGTGTTAAATCAGGGAATACGTAGGTGCAGAGTCTTTACGGCGACTTAGAACTTCCATTCAGTTTGAAATTCTCTCCTTATAGTTCCAAATTGAAACACGCCAGTAGCGAGCATTGATATTACGAACGCAGGAACACGTAAGGCAGTATGCCATTAGAGGGAGTTATCTACTATCTAGCCACGGTTTCAGGGACAATCGAAGGTGATGCTTATATCCCTCTGACGAGTTACGTGATAGGCGGTGGTAGACTGTATTCTGTTTAGTTTTCGGAAGACTGCCAGACGTATAATCTGAGTCCCTCGATCAGGGATCCCTACGATACCCCGGGCTAGTAGTTTCACTTCCCTAGTTATTGTCTTTTTAAAACGCCCCTTCACCACCAATCCGTATCTACAATGTCTTGTACACTGGGACGCGAGAGGGACGAGGGTACTCTCGCGTGTACTTCGTAATGATTAATGCCGGCTCCGTCCTGGTCACTCAGATCGAAAGCATTGTGGAATAATTTGTCATGATCCCAATAGTAGAAGATCCGAAACTACATCGACTTATACCGAGCTGATAATTGAATAAAACATTTTGTATAGTCATGTTAGTATTAGAGATTATATTTTAAGTGGGTTGCCTAAACAAATCCTGGACCAAACATTTTTAATTATTTAAAAAAAATGTTTTTTATGTATCCAATTTTTTTTCAGGCAACCCTATATATCAACACAAATTGTTATAAAAATTGTAATAAAACTGCACATATGTTGATATATTTTTTTATTATCCGATTCCGTGAAAATAATTATCTGTATACCCTGGTCGACAATTATCTGTATATACATGGCAATCCAGATAAATAACAGGCAACCCAACTTCTGCAACTTCGTCTTATACCTACTTTAAGTCGGTATAAAATCTTAATATTGCACCAATTAATTGATAAAAAACATTTAAAAAAATTATAAAAAATATCCATAAATGAATAAAAAACATTTTAAATATAAAATAAAAAATGTCCAGGATTTTTTAAGCAACCCAATTTTAATATGTTTTCTGATATACTACATTTGCTATAAACCGGTTTTATCCTATTATCAGCTCGGTGTAGGTCGACCTAACTTCGATTCTTAGACTAAAATGAATAATGCAAATAATCATTCATAAAAACTGGAATAACAATTTACCAACCTTTATAAATAAACATGGTGTAATAATACGCACATTAATACTTAAAACAATACATTCGTAAATATTAAATATTTCTTTCAAAATAATTTGACGATTGTAAGGTTAATAATAAACTAATATTTCAGTTGGAAAATTTGTATACAAGTTGTGTATAATTTTAAAAAAAGTTTGTTCACGCCTGTATCACCAAAAAATTTAGGCAGAGGTACAACCAGGGCACCCACGGGCCACGGCTAGCCGAAGATACTATAATATAGGCAACTGGCAAGCCTATGATCAATCGGGCAAACATTTCCGGGAAACGTTTTTGTTGTAAAATTTAAAAACACGCTTTGTCTTTGTTGCCCGACCTGGGGATCGAACACGGGGTTCGTGAAATAAATTCCAACACCGGGCGGCTCGACCACAAAGGCGACTAATTCATTTACAATGTTCAAAAATATTTTCTGACGAAGTGAAGCTGACAGGCAGGGCTGGGTAACCAATTAATATTTAATTATACAATTTATACATTATGTATGATATCAGAATGAAATGACTCTAAGGCCCAAACTTTCCAAGAATGTTGGAGCTTGCGCCACCGACCTTGTTCATTTAAATAACAAGCGACGTGAATAATTAATAACAAAAACCCTGAGTTATGTACAATTTATAATCTGCAATAACCTTCATTTCAATAATACGACATTTTGATAACGCCATTTAATTTTATCGGAGTGACAACACCCTAGCCGTGATCAGAGACTTGCGGTATGAGCAAGAGTCTTAGGTTCACTTCACGGAAATATTGTAGTATCAATGTTATAAGAGTTTTAAAACTATCACAGACCTCAAGCTCTGATCAAAATAGAATCACAATATCGTCGAATCAAAAAACCGACCAGTAATTCTTCGTATTCGATAAACTTACTTAACAAGACGCTTAAAATCCCAACCTCTGGTTGCAAGAAACTATAACCATTATAAGTATTTCATATCAGTGATATTGCTCATTTTCATACCCTTAATACATAGGTACTCTTAAAACGTTCAACTTTCAAAGCCAGAGTCATACTAATTAGTAATTAATCTTGTGTTTTTCTTAACTTCGCGTAAAACAGATATAAAATGTGTAATAACAGCTAAATGGCCGACATAATACGATAAACGTAATGGGTACAGACGTAATGGGTAACTACATACCGGCATTGACTGACAGCTTGATTTTACCTTTTGATATTTTTCGCCATAAAAGGCGGGGACTTTTAAAGTTACGAAACGAGAATTTGATATAGCTGATATATTGGATACACGATTATTATTTGGAAACTATTTCTAAAGTCATTTTTAAAACGTACCTAAAAAAATATGCTAGGTAAATGTTACCGCCTTGTTTGTCGGAGGGTTTGCGTACACAACTGTTACCACCGCTCATAGATGCATTGTGGTTGAACGGAACGTGCAACGATGGAATTTGGTTTCGGTTCCATTGCCGTCAGGAACATGCAGATTTTGTGTATCGTACACAGAATACAGATGAACGTGGTTTTGGGACTGTTTGTATTGTTACCGATGAGCTGGATATGTTTGAGGTCTTCGTGGCCCAGTAAGGCGAATCCATTCGCTTCGCTCGGTTTTTGTTGTTTAGTCGCGCTATAACAAGTAATCGATACATTTTTAGTAAAAACAAATATATTATATACATATCACACAAGTCACTAATTTTTCGTACGGAATTTAAGTGGATTTGTACTTAGTAGAAGAGCCTCTGCAGAACCGAAATCCAAATTTTCTATGAAAATACTTACTGCTTGGCAAAATTATGCCGTATATCCGAATTTTGCCTCTTGACTGGACTATAAGGATAATTAATAATATGTTGATAGAAACACTAATTATGATTTAATTTAAAGTGCTAAAATTAGTTGACTTTAAAAGATAGGCTACTATTTGCAATCACTGACTTTTTATAGGACTTTTGAACGGGGCCATTTTGTCATAATTTGACTGTATTAGTAGAGGGGAAAAGTGTCTTTACGCACATATCCCCGATGAAGCAGGCAGAGACACAACCAATGCACCCGCGAGTAGCCGACAAGCCTATCGCCAATCGGGCACATATCCAATCCCGGGCAACGTTAATTTTATTACAAAATTTGAAATACCCATTTTTCATTTTTATTTTGCTGATCGACTCGGAGGTCGAATCCGGGACCTCAAGAAGTCAAGTCCGACGCCTCACCACTAGCCCACAGAGCAATCCCGCAGAGGAGATTAGTAGGGGAGCCCGCGATAATAAATGTGTCACAAAGACCTTGTGACTTTGTCGATTAAATAGTGGGGAATAAAAGAGGTTATGTAAAGTTTTTCTTTTTTAGGTTTTTTTCTTGTCTAACAGCTAAAAGAACGATTAGCTAAAGTGTCTCCGATGGCGGAATATGTCCATCAGACAGTTCCCCGTAACGGACAAGGAACATAAATGACTTGATTTTCGAAAGCTTTTCTCGCTGTACTTTCGTACCTCTCATTCAAATCATCAGTAAATTTAAATATTTACATATTGACGTCCAATAAACCGGCTATACTTGAATCTGACATGCTCAAAACATAACCTTAAACCAAAAAACAGGAGTACCCTATAAGTGTCTATATTCGGAAATTTGATACATAATGAAGATGGTTCACCCTCGTATAGGGTATATTAGTACATATATTAGTAAAAAAATATAAAAAACCCTCTTGCCCAACCCAACTAATACGCAGAATTCCATCATCAGATCCTGACTTGGTACCAACGTGACCACCTCGGAAGTATGCTCTATCAAACAAAAAAATGTTTTTAAAATCAATTCAGAAACGATGGAGAATTCTATCAATCGAAACTCGCCCTTTGTTAGGCCTACATATGTAGTACTAAATAAACATTATTTTGTTGATAGATCACGGGAGCATGGCGACGGCTTTCAAGTACTGTAAGTGAATCTGTAGGCCTGAAGCATGCCCTGCGCAGACTACAAGCAGTCCCTTCGCGAGCTGCTCGACTGGTGCACGCGCTAGTCGACCGGATGCGAGTTGGCGGTGGGCCCATGGTCACCATGCAGCTGGGTACACTGCGCGGACGGAGAGTCCTCGCCAGGACAGCCGCACAAACTCCTTACTACAGTTTTAAAGGAATTAGGTGAATAGTTTATCTAGATTTTATGTTGTTGCAAGTTTATCAATTTATTCTGACTTCGAGTTAAAGTTCGTAAACAGCATTCTAAAGTTAATTATTATATTTAGAAAACAATTATGTCACTGAATATGAATATCTATAAAGAAACCATTTTACTAGGTGGTCGAGTTTCGCAGCGACTCGTCCCGATTGGTACCACTGCCTTACCTATTCCTGGCACCATAACGTCCACTGCTTGTCGTTGACGTGTTCCTGTTCGGAAGGTAAGGTAGCCGGTAAACTTACTTTTGCTCGATGCCTAACATCCAGGCCTCAGGTTGGCAGCGCACCATTACCACCTTTGGTGTCTCTAGGCGGCTTGAATTTCTTATCATCAGGAAATCCGTATGCTTGTTTGCCTTCCATTATCATAAAAAAAAATTTACACGTGTAGGTACACATTTATAATGGAAGGCAAGCAATTGGTTTGTTAAGATTTGGAGGGAAGGATGGCTAGCAATTATACAAGAGGTGTAACATTGCAGCTTCAGGCACGGTAATATTATCTATTAATACAGTATTGTAACTTGGCGGTGTCCTTGAAATAAGTGCCTACAGAAGCGCGGTACGTAAGCATGAGATAGGGCTGTCTCTGTCGCCTACCAACAGTTACCTACCTATGTAGTTTTGAGATTGTAAATTTATTACTTTTATTTATTAGCACAGATAGGTACTTAGTAACAATTTAAAATATAATTATGTGATTACTAAAATACTTTGTGAGTTGAATAGAAAGTGTGCAATAAAAATGCAAGTGGTTTTTTTGATTGACAGATTTAATTAAAAAACTATGATTATGTATGTGACTTTATTACAAATCGGTGTTATAAATTTGCGACCGAAAAATATTTGTGCCTTAACTGAGATGTACGAAATGCTTTGTTATTATATTTGAGTGTATAAAAAATCCGCATTCGAATATAAAGTGTGATGTAAAATTGTTTTGGGAAACATAGACAAGGAGGAGAAAAAGGAATATATTTTACTTGATTATACCTAGATACCTGAAGCTACTTTACAATTTATATGTTTACTTTTAAGTGAAGTTCGGAATATAGCCTCCATTTTGTCTATGTATTTCCCGACATCATCGCTGGGTACAATCAAAAAGTTTGCGAAGTATTCTTACTATAGTCCCGGTGCCTTAAATAATAAAAATAATCTATAATCTACAAAAGCTATCTCTGGGTGCGTTATTGAGGAATTCGAGGAATTCATGCAACCAAAAACAGTACAATATATTCTACTTGTCATGTAAAATAGCTACTTGTGCTTATTTCGAGTAAAAATTCCCGCAGTTACTGATTGAAAACGAGCACACCGTCCGTTTGTCACTGCGGCACACTCGCTATTGTAGCATGCTGCGTGCATGCCCTGATCCGAACGCGTAGGTATAGCTCGCGCGTCGTCCTCTTATATGAAGTTAGAATACTGTATAGATAATATTACCGTGCTTCAGGTTTGCAGCGGCCCATCTGCTATCTTTCTAAAGTGATGACGAGTTGGAATTTTATTATATTGAATCATATTAATTACCTGCACTGAAAGAACTTTATTTTGTATTATGTTTGTAAATTTTGAAGTGGCAAAGAAAATGCTTTGATCGGCGAAATGGTTAAAAATATTGATATAGTATTTGACGAGCGTCTGTTTTAGCCGCTCAAAAAAGAGAGGAGGTAATATGTTCGACTCCTCTATATTTATGTATGTTAATCGATTTCTTCGTCATTTCTGAACAGACTCTATGTTTTATTTCAAAGAACGTACTTAGATGGTCCCAATTCTATCAAGTCTGGTTCTAGATAATGATATCCCAGGGAAACCTGGGAAAATATTAATTTTTATGTAGGAATGTAGATGATCAAATCAAAGGTGGGTTGTTTGCAATTTCACTGCCTTTAACTCCTATAACACAATGATACTCCTGGTGTTGCAGGTTTATGTGGGCGGCGGTGATCACTTTCTATCACGTGACCCACTAGTTAGTTTGCCTTCTCTCGTTTAGAAAACTATGAATCTTAGCGTCGAATATTTCTAACTTCATTGGTTTTCGATCTTATAGGCAAACCTATTTCGTACATAGTTTATAAACTTACATTACGCTACGTAGATTAGATCTTCGTGTCCTGCTGGTTGACTGGCAGTGTTATAAGGCGTTAAGTCATTCATTGTAATAAATTTAGATCATAAAAAAGTAATTAAATCAGCACATAACCACTCCATTGTAGAGTTACGTAGATACGTACTTTAAAATTCAGTGAGAACATTTGAACTGCAAACAATAAAATTATAAGTTGAATAAAAGCTTGTAAAAGTAAAGTCTCTAACCTACCGAAAACTGACTCTAACTATTTCATAACGTTTTTCATAACGTTGCCGTTTTAAAGTATTTTTTTAAAGGAAAGTAATTGATTCCGAAATGGTCCGACATACATTTTATCAATATCAGGTAGCAGTAGTAGTAGCAGGTACTACCCTCATCATTGATGAAGTGGTCAACACAAACGAAAATTTATGTATTATTTCTCAAAAGTCATGAGTTGAATAAAGGTAAAATTAATGTGAAACTACCTCAAAATCAGCTATCTTTTTTAAAAAGAACCATCAAATTCGTGTGACAAGCATGCTAAAAACTAAAATAAAAGCAGTGGAATTGAGAATCGTGTTTTTTGAAGTTGATTAAAAATATGGTATTAGTTTTGGATTGGATTTTTAGGCAGGTCTGTAGTATTTTTTAATGACTAATGTGTTGCAATCTCGCGGTTATTACAACTTCACTGGACTATACCAGCTCTGTAGGTAGATAGGCAGGTTTGTAGGTGTCGTGGCAATTTGGACTCGTCGCTCTCTACTTAACAGTCCAGGGAGTTTATCTTTTGTATTTTAGTGCGTGTATTTGTCAACATTCAAGAATGGTGTTTTGTTAAAGGTACGCTCAGCCTCCACGAGGTTCCTTGCGATTCCGACCACCTTTGCCCCTGGAGCCCTGGTCCGGTGTGCGAGACGCGCTCGAAGAGGGAGCTGTGTGCCCACACAGGTTTATGCTCTTCGACACATACAAGGGTGACGAAGATTGCCTGTTCCTCAATGTATATACTCCTGCGCTGCCGGATACTGCGACTGGGTAATCTACACATGCTCTAATCCATTCATGTTTATAAAAAGCTTTGTCTGTATATTACATGCAGATTTTAACTAAATGTTATTAGTATCGGTTACTAGACATCTTAAAAGTCTAAAATAGGTTTTTAAATCCTGTCTATTTGTACCAAATCGTAACACGGAGAACCTACTCAATTTATTAACGAGCTTTCAAACCTTTTAAATCAGTTAATTCTGATATTGTTCTCGCTCATTATAGAAATGAGCTCCAATAAAAATCGTATCCAATAAAAATATATAAAAAACATCGTAGTTAAGGCTAATTAGGCCATGACCAAAAAGACCAGACTACTGGTGGTAGAATGCTGCAGCAACTTGCCCGGGAAGGGACCAATCGCGATCGCCTTACCTAGTACTACCTCAATAACGACTCTGTCATATTCCGGTTTAGACCGTTGGGTAGATATTGTTGCACAATTGACCTAACAGGCCCTAGAACAGCGACGTACCTACTCGTATCACATCTATCATCTCTCACCATTGGGAGACTCGTGTGCTTGTTCGTTAACCTCTCTCATAAAAATATACTATGCAACAACAATTGCTATTACTAGAACTACAAGTAGAAGATATACTCAAGTCTATCTCAGTCTAAGGAGCTTTTCTTCTAAAAAAACAGTCATTTTTGTTCTTAAATTTTATTGGATAGATTAAATCCACCTGAGGTTGCCCCATATCATTGTTGATTCAGCAGCAGTTGATTCAGCGTTTTCTTCAACATCTTTAACTATTAACTTATTTTATGCATTTGAGTTTGAGTTACAAGTCACGGCTGGAGACCGTGACTTGTGACGCTCTATGGGGGAGGCCTATGTCCAGCAGTGGACGTCCTCCGGCTGATGATGATGAGTTTGAGTTATGTCGTTCATTGGTGAATCAATGACGATAATGAAGTATTCACCGAAACTAAGCGACATGTCTTGAAATACATATTTAAAAATAATAGTTTTCTATGGAAAAATAAAGACACAAATGAATTTGTAATACTTGTCAATATATATTTCGTATTCGACCTCTGCGGTCTAGTAGTCCGGTGTTTGCGTTAACTATAAGGCTATACAGGAATCGTCCTGAGTCCTGCTGTAAACAAGGATGTTTCTAATAAAAAAAAGTTGCCCTTGATAGGCTGGCCACCTGTCACATTGTGAGACTTAGTGTCTTCTGCTAGTCGTGGGTCCGTGGGTGGTTCCTAACAAGAACCTGGCGCAACTGCTTAATTGAAGTAAATTGAACATTAGCTGAATTAATTATATTTATCGTTTGTATTTAGATACAACCCTAAACTGGCGGTGATGGTATGGATACACGGTGGGGCATTTGCGGTGGGATCAGGGAACTCGTTCCTATATGGACCTGACCACCTTGTAGCCGCCGGGGTGGTGCTTGTTACGCTCAACTACAGGCTCGGAGCTCTGGGCTTCCTCAGTCTAGACAGTGAAGAAGTCTCCGGAAATATGGGATTGAAGGTAAGGATACAAGGCATATTGTCGAGGGGGTCAGGGAATTTGTTCCTGAATAAGTACAACAATTCTTTGCCGCAGGGGTAGTGATTCTAACTCTCCTCTACAGAGCCAGTGCTCTGGGCTTCCCTAATAAAACACTTACGAAGTGTCGGGGAACATGGGATTAAAGTGTGTAGTTAGGAAAAAAATAACTGACCATCTCATGGTACTGGACCTGTGGACTAGACAATGCAGGAGTAATGGTAAATATGGAAGAAAAATAATTAAATGGAATCCACTATCCATAGGCCTATCATTTCAGCCCCAAGCGCCATTAACAATTTCACCAATATTTTAACGCCAAACATGTTTTTTTTTTCTGCAACTAGGATCAAGTGATGGCCTTGAAATGGGTTCGTGAGAACATCGAGTACTTCGGCGGCGACCCGGAACGGGTCACCATCTTCGGCGAGTCCGCCGGCGCGGCCTCAGTGCACCTGCACATGCTGTCACCTCTGTCCAAGGTAAGTTTTACCTGGTTTTATTATTAATCTGTCTCTAACAATTCCCAACGGTTTCACACTCTCTATTCTGCACCTGGACGATGTAACATAACCTTTCCCAAGAATGAAGCAATTAAAAAAATCCAAATAAAATTATTGAATTTGCGATTTCCCGCCAAAAAATGTAAACGTATTATGGCGTGAAAAAACAGGCAAAATAGTGCGCTATGAATGAATTGGACTTATCGGAAGTTAAAACTCCCAAATACATCCTGCTCCACACAACACACACCACTAAACTATTTTATTAGTACCCACAATACACACACTACTAAAAACGCAACATACGTTTCGCTTCGTAACCGAACGTACGTAATTGTATTTAAACAGAACCAACTTAAAATCGACTTTTAATTTGTTTATCGTTCAAAAGTAGCATTCATAATCAATAGCAACTAAGAAAGGTACGTAATC
>NJDC01004871.1:0-20356 GCA_002245475.1 Calephelis virginiensis
TCATAATAATATTTTTGACGGTTCTTTCTTTCTATGACGGTTGCTTTACAAATCTTACATATAAAATTATCGTGTCACAATGTTAGTCTGCATACTCCTCCGAAACGGCTTGACCGATTCCTCTGAAATTTGGTAAGCATATTGGTTAGGTCTGAGAATCGGCTAACATCTATTTTTCATACCCCTAAGTGATAAGGGTGACTCACCCCAATTTTTTTAAATAAATCACATTAAAAATATAGCAGAACAACGTCTGCGGGGTCAGCTAGTCTTAATATATAATTAAATTAAATTAATTAATTGTTTGTTCGCGATGGACTCCTAAACTACTAAACCGATTTCGATCAAATTTGCACACCGTGTGCAGTTTGATCTAACTTGAAAGATAGTTTACATCTCAATTTATGATAAAAAAAATTACTATCCGAGCGAAGCCGGAACAGGCGGTTAAGAAATAATAAATCGCCTTCTGTAAAGTACTTAGTTTGATAATCTACAATTTTATTTAATCCAGGTAAATAATTTGATCTTCTCTGTGGTCTAGCAGGTCTGGCGTCGGACTTGACTTCTCAAGGCGGGCAACAAAATAAATAGAAAATGTGTATTTCAATTTTCTAGTAAAATTAACGTTGTCCGGGATTGGGTAGAGTGGCCGGTTGACGATAGTCTTGTTTATGGGGCTTAGTGTCTTCGGCTAGGCGTAGGCTCCTAGGCGCCTTCGTTGTGCCACTGCCGCCCTCTTCGAGGATATGGGCGTGATGATACTTTTTTTTTAAACATTCTGTTCGGAATTTATTAGGCTATCAATTTTAAATATACACTAAATTTATTATAAATTATGTTTCATCCTATTATTAGCTCGATTCAGATCGACTTAGATTATGATCTTAGACCATTTTAATACTAGTTTTAAAATTACTTTCCTCTCAGTCCTTTAAGTTAATAAAATTCCTAGATATTTTACAGTTTTAATCGTCGATCTTTTGTGAAGTTTCATGATCGTCATTATAAAAGACACATATTATATCAACATTAATTAACACTTACTTCTGTTGGCGCAATTTTCTTTAAAAGGAGTTCAAAGTTTTTTCTTAAAGAGTTTCAGTCTCAATAAAGTCAAGAAGTCTTCTTTCAATACGAGTAAAATACCAAAAAATGGGGATATTGCTAATTATTATGTAAGAAAATTTTAATTTTTGCCCATTATTGCTTTGACCAAATCTGCAACCCAATTCAGTATAACCTTTAAAATGATGTTAAAGTAAAAGACGGCGCTCCCTGAATACGCTGGTATATCGAAGCAAAAACCACCTTGTCTGTTTGGACGGTGAACAAATTACAGGCACTTACGAAATCCAGGCGAAAACTTGATTTTCTACGTCACCTCTTTGGTCTAGCGGTTGTTAGAGTTGACTTCATGTGGTCTCGGGTTTGATCCACGTTTTGGGCAACAGAAATAATATGTTTTGTCAATTTTCTAATAAAAACAGAATGTTCCGAGATTGGATATGTGCCCGGTTAGTGATAGGTTTCGCGCCTATTACACTATGGGACTTAAATAAAGAAGAAATAAAACATTTATTTTAGATTAAAACTTACCACACATTATTAAACAAAAAAACAATTAAAAAGGATTGTGTGCTTTTATGAAACTAAGGTAAAAGTGAAACTTGATATATAACTATAAACTATAGACGCCGCCATATTGGCCTCGGCTGCACTGACGTCACCGTCACGCGATATGCGACACACAGACCAAAAAATTTGAGACGATATAATAAAAGTTTCACTTTAATCTAAAATCTCAGTAACCCTAAACACAAGCAACTTAAGCAAAAAACAATAAAGTGATAATAAAATATGAAAACAGAGCGTGGAAACATAATACCGCCATTATAGAAAAGCTCAATATTTGTTGCGGTTTACTTGGTATCTTCGGCTAATCGTGAGTGACCTAGGTCTCAAGACGCCCAAATCCTAAAGAAATAGGAATGAAAATATATTTACACCAAAATCTCTTCGGGATTTGGGTGTAAATTTTTTTTCTTTTTGTTTGTTTATCCTCGAACTGAAGGAATCTCATGGAACACCTATGTGTGGAGATAGATAAGGAGATGGAGAGTGAAGTTGGTTATCTTTTATCCCGACATTTAAAAGAGTACTCCTTGAGGGTGCAGTCGCTGGCGATGTCTAGTTTAATACAATAGGTTCAGTAGTTCTAGTAAAGATAGGTTACGCAAGCTTAGTATGTCTAATGTATTTGCTACCATCAAAGAAGTTTATTGAATCAATTAGAGGTACACTATAATGATATACCGTTGTTTTACTCGTACATTTTGAAATAATTCTTTTTTTTATGATATTGGTAGGCAAACAAGTAGACGGATTTCTTGGCAAGAAATTCACGCCGCCTAACACCAAAGTGGTAATAGTGCGTTGTCAACCTGAGGCTGGGATGTTAGAACTCTAGTAAAAGTAGGTTTACCGGCTACCTTACCCTCTGAAATGGAACACGCCAACGGCAAGCACTGACGTTATGGCGGCAGGAATAGGTAAGTCGCTGCGAAACTCTACCACCTAGTCAAATGTCACGGTGATAAGCTTATTCTCGCCTTTTACTAGCTGCCTGTTAGGAAGACAGATGGTCTATTCTGCAAAGGATCCCGGACTAACACGGCGAAAACTTCGGCCCAAATAGGAATAAAAAAAAACCTGTAAAAAAAATTGCTCACCTCTGCAAGCAGAGCTTAAAATTCTGTAAAAAAACTTGAGAGGTGTCAAGGGACACCCGGATGGAACGAAGTTCTCTCTCCCCTCTCTCTCTCTCAATGTATATCAATCTCTAGTAATCTCTATCTCTATCTCTCTTATAGAGAGAGACAGACAGATAAACATGAAAAAAAAATAAAAAAAGTAAAAAAAAAAGTTAAAAAATAAAAAATATAGAGAGACAGACGGAGAAACATGAAAAAAAAAGTAAATTCCAAAAATAAAAAAAAAACAAACATGCGCAATCCGCAAAGCTTACAATAGCTTACTATAGCAAAAAGCGTCGTGACAACTTTTCGTAAGAATTTTGTCCGTCTAGCCTCCTTTCACAACGCGCAATAAGGAACTTCGTTCCAAAAATTATGAACACACAGAACAACAAACAAATTTTATATATGTATTAAATCGTCAATTCCGATATTAGTTGACATCACACCATTATACTAATATTATGTTAACATGAAATGTACATACTTGGAAAATCTGACGAGCAGAAAACAAATGTGGTCTGAGGACATATTTAAGCAAATTTCGCATTTTTAGACCAGTGTTTGAGATTCCACGGGAGTGAAATATCATGGATAGCAAAGTAAGTTTTTTCTAAACTATTCCATTCGCGGCTTTGCCCGCGTATCAATTTATATTTTTTTATAAATTGAATTCTTTATGTTAACCTTAGACAATGTTTAGAACAAATTATAAAAAATATCCACATAAAAATTTGTAATTTTAATTAATGGCTTTCAGTTTTCAATATTATGTTTCTTTGCCTAGTTTAAATTAATTCGCTCACAATATTTTTTTATGATGTAAAATCAGATAATAGTTTTTATAAGTATCATCGGAGCTTGGTGGAACTTTATTCTAGACGAAATTTATTAATATCATTTGCACTTACCACATTACATTTTTTTTATTTTCTTTAGCTTTTTTTTAGTCATCAGGGCTATAACGATTCCTATTATGCCTCTTGCTATAGCCCTGTTTATACTTATACATTATAAGCGGTTGACTAAAACATTATGAACAAATTAAGCAAATTATATGCTTGTGTTATGTATGTTAGCCAACAATACCAATACGCATATTCTGGAATAAATGTAATAAAACCCGGAAACACATACAAATGTTTATCACACAAATGTCTTCCCCTCTCGGGAATCGAATCCAAGCCTCGTGTTTGGTTGGTAGCTCCAAACGAGTACGCTAACCTCCGATCAACGAGGCGGTCAAATAAAAATGTATAGTGCAAAGTACAAGTGATGAGTGTTTTTGTGATAACAGAGTAATTCAAATACGCCAAAATATTAAAAACCAAAAGATTTTTTTTATTGACATCTTTTATTAGATATACTGAACACTATAAAAATTTAAGCACCTTTTATTTAGATTTTAGACTTTCAAAAAGATTTTTTATTTTCAATTAAAGGATGATTTAATCATTTTTTTCATCATGATTCGCAAAACAAAAAAAATAATATAGGTTTTTTGAACCCTTTAAAACGGATCCCATATTTTGTTTACGTTAATGCATATTCTTAAGTTATGTCAGTTTGAAACTTGGGAATTTTGTTTTCAATAAATATGAGCTCAAACTTTTGCTTTCGATTGCGTTCGGCTTCTGTTGTCCACAGGTAGGGACAACAGAAGCCGAACGCAATCGCAATAAAAAATTAATACGTTGCTTAGTTTTAAAGATCTACTAGCTGACCCGGCAGACGTTGTTCTGCTACTTTTTTTTATATGATTTTAATAAAAAAATTTAGGGTAAGTCACTCTTGTCACTTAGGGGTATGAAAAATAGATGTTGGCCATTCTCAGACCTACTCAATATTCTCACAAAATTTCACGAAAATCGGTCGAGCCGTTTCGGAGGAGTTCAATCACGCACACCGTGACACCAGATTTTTATATATTAGATGTATAAATAGGGAGAGACAGTGGAAATCGACATTGTTTTATGCTACGAGTATGTACCTAGTGACATAGCATAAAAAATGTAAAAGAATTGTTTTCCTCTTTTTTTTTTGATAAACATGGGTTGAATTTAAGAAGCTTATAAATAGTTTCTGTGTTTATAATTTTCGGTTAAATTATAAGCCAGTAATGTACAGATTTTCTGTGAATAGTGATTTTATATTATAACTTTGTTTTCAGATTTTCGTTATAACAGTCATTTTGACTGTTACCTTATGTACAGCAATTCCTTATGATACATTTGGAGGAGGATTCGGAGGTGGATTTGGAGGAGGCCCTGGTCGCCCTGGAGGTGGTGGATTTGGCCAAGGAGGTGGTTTTGGACGAGGAGGTGGGTTTGGACAAGGTGGATTTGGTCAACGTGGATTTGGACAAGGTGGATTTGGACAAGGTGGATTCGGGCAAGGTGGATTCGGACAAGGTGGTGGGTTTGGGCGAGGATAACGACAACCATATTACGAATATACCTGTTTAAGACCTTACATTTTTTGTTTTATTTATAAGAAGTATCTGTCCTAGCAAACTTTGTACCAATTACCTCGCTAATTTAGCATCACCTACTCTTTTCTATTTCTTGTAATTACTTTAATATTCCTATGAGTGACAAAGGCAACATATCAAATAAGAATCAGCTAAATATTCTTGTGAGAAACTGACACAACTAATAGTATACTTAAAAACAAATGAAATTGTTTTTGGACTTTGTTTTGTAAATCCTATTAAAGTTATAAATGTGAAAGTTTATATATTTGTTTGTTTGTACTCCTTCAAGCAAAAACTGCTGAAGCAATTTTCATGAAATTTGGTACACACATAGAGGATAACTTGGATTAACACATAGAATAGTTTTTTCCCTAAATCCTATTAAATATAATAAATACAAAAGTTTGTATGTTTGTTTGTTTGTTACTCATTCACGCAAAAGCTGATTAAGCAATTTTCATGAAATTTGGCATACATATTTTATCATTAACCAATAACAGCTAGTATACGGATAAATATTCATCACACCCATATCTTCACGCCAAGTCACTGACGCAGAGAGTATCGCGTGCAAAATATCATGTTGCAGAATAACCTAGCTTCCTCTATATTCTCTTTTTAAATAAACACGCTTATGAAGACTCTTGACACCACGCCCGAATAGACCCCGAGTGGTTTAATCGTACCAACAATCCAGGTTTCCCCGAGTCCATCCACATTTTATTCAAATGACTAATATGTTGCCAACACCACAAATTCACCGGGCTTTATCTATCCACATTCGTACTGTATACCTATCTGTTTTTTTAAATTTTTTGTCTGTCATTCTTCTTCACCGAATCAACGACAAATAATCTTTCTCTTTTTTATACCAACATCAACAAGCAAATAGTCTAGACTATTTATCACTTTTGGCAAGTATTATCAAAATTAACATTTTTTATTATTTATACAGGATACTCACGATCTCTTTTTATTTTATTTGTGACCACGTGACCACGGCCTATGCAACTAGGCCGGAATATCGACAAGTAAAATATAAAGAGATCGTAAGTATCCCGTATAAATAATTAAAAATGTTAATAATACGCGACGATTTAAGTTTAAACTTTTATATTATCAAAATGTTATTTTTAAACCCAGACGTATAACAAGGGGTGTTATAAGTTTGACGTGTGTGTATGTATGTATGTGTGAGTGTGTGTCTGTGGTATGATAGGATAGAGTTTTTTTGAAAGCTGATGTGATCGAGATGGTTCTAACATATAGTTTATGCAGATCTGTCAAAGGCGTTCAAGGTCATCAGCTCATTTGTAAGCATCAGAATGGATATTAGAAGCACTGTGGGTATTTATTTAACTTTTAAACATATTATGTGAGACTTATGCCCGGTTCCTATAATCAACGAAACGTAAAACGAAAATTTAACCTTTTGTAGTTTCATAAAAGTAACGGAGCGTTACTCATATTTTCACAAAATGTTCAGTGTTAACTGTTGAAAACGAGCAACCGTTGTTAGCAATCTTACTAATTGTACAAAATACTACCATCCGTAATCAAAATTACTCGTTTCTTGAATATAGGAACTGATCATTGATAACTAAAACACTAACGAATGCTCGTACTACTGAGCTGGTCTAAATATGGAGTTCGAAGATAAGAGAAGTAACCCTGGAATACCTGCTGATAAGCCCATCGAATTTAGATTCGTTAGCTTCGCCTTAACTACATACATTTGACAACAAGAACCTGATTTAAGATCAGGGAGTTGACTAATAGAACATACATAGTTTGAAAGTTATAGTATTATGTTTCATAATCTTTGTTCATTTGAAACACATTAAAAAAAGGGCTGTTATGAGTTAGATGTGTGTGAGTTTGTGTGTCCGTCTGTGGCATCATAACTTTTGAAGAGATCGACTGTTTGTTAGGGGCTTATTGAAATTTTCAAGTTTAGGAATATTCGTAGGATTTTATGTAGAAAAATCTTTTTTATGATATTGGAAGCAAAAAAGCGGACAAATTTCCTGATGGTAAGAAATTAATGCCGCCTAGAGACACCAAAGATGGTAATGGTGCGTTGCCAACCTGAGGCCGGGATGTTAGGCCTCGAGCAAAAGTAAGTATATAGGCTACCTTATCTTCGGAAACCGAACACGTCAACAGCAAGCGTCGACGTTATGGTGGCAGGAATATTTAAGGCGGTGGTATCAATCCGTACGAATCACTGCAAACTCTGCCACCTAGTCAGATATTACGGTGTTAGTGGCGGTTAGCTTATGCCCGCCTTTTACGAGCTGCCTAGCAAGAAGGTAGATGGTATATTTTGAAAAGGAGCCCAGACCAACACAGGGATCCTAATCGTTTGTTAAAGAGGGACAAATTTTGTAATTGCATTTTAGAGTAGCGAACACAGCCGATTGAGCTCATTTCTGTCATACATACCTATGTAACTTATAGTACATATTTATTGCCCAAGACCCCATGGTAATATTCCTATTAAATTCCCAATCTGTCATTTGCCTCTGTGGTCTACCGGTAGGTGGACTTGACTCTTTGAGGTCCCGGGTTCGATTCCCGATTCCGAAAACATCATTTTCATACTTGTAAAAATCCACCTAAGCCCTATAGCAATTTCATATAATTAGATTAAATATTGTAAAATAATACCCCCCACGGTCGATATACGTACCTTTTTGTTTTCCTCTCGCGAATTCCTAAATTTTGGTAATAACATTTTTAAATTTTCCGGTAACTTTTCATACATTTTTTTAAAATTTTCCCAATTTTCACAGGTTTTTTGGAAATAACTTCTTGCCCGTTCGTCGGATTTTCAAAATTTTTATATCATCGTGTTCGTCTCGTCGAGCCGGATCCGTTGACATCCAACTTCCCGAGTCGGGCAATAAAAACTAGACAATGTATATTTTCAGTTTTCTAATAAAAACCGGGCCTGTCCGGTTTGCGATAGACTTACCACCTATTACAATATGGGACTTAGTGTCTTCGACTAGCCCTGGGTGCCCTGGTTGTGCATCTGCCTACCTCTTCAAGGATATGGGCGTGAAGATACTTTACTTTAATTAAAAGTAACGTTGCCAGGGATTGATGTGTGCCCGGTTGGCGATAGCCTTGCACCTATCACTTTGTGAGACAGTGTTTTCGGCTAGGTGCCGTGGTTTCCTGCTTCTGCCTAACTTTAACATG
Organism: Calephelis virginiensis; assembly: GCA_002245475.1. Lineage (NCBI taxonomy): Eukaryota > Metazoa > Arthropoda > Insecta > Lepidoptera > Riodinidae > Calephelis > Calephelis virginiensis. The sequence continues at coordinate 8,437 of NJDC01004871.1, forward strand.
AAGATACTTTTTTCAATCCAGAGAATAGGGTAGACGGTTGATTTCCAAGTCAAGATTGTAATATCTACAGAGTTGTTATTAACGTAGTATAATAAAACTACATAATGTATTTTTAGACAATTTAAATTTTATTCTTCAGGTAGGGGCAAAGATGGCATAGTAGATATTTGACTAACTCCTCCTTCAATAAACTTTGAGAGCATTCTTAAAATTTTCGTTCCAAAAAATAGTATTAATTTAGAGCCTTTTACTAAATAACTCGGATATTCCACTTTAGGAGGTGCTAGTACTGGTGATTCTTCTTTAGGAGGAGGGAGTAGTGGAGGGGGTGGTACTGTTGTTGGTGGTACAACTACTACCTCTTGCAATACTGGAGGTACAGGAGCAGCCATTATAGGGTAAGGATAAGCGGGGGAAAAACTGTATAAAGGAATTTTTGATATATCTGTAAGCAATGGAGTTATCTTTGGTTCTTCAATTTTAAATACTGGAGCTGCTGGAACTGGTGGAGGTGGTGGAGGTGGAGATGGAGGTGGTATTAGACTTTCTTCTGCTGGATTAATCAAAACGCTAACAGGTTCTGGTTTCACTGGTGTAATCACCACCTCAACTGGTTTTGGAGGTTCTTCTACTACAGGAGCTGGTTCCGCTGGAACGACTGGCACTGGTGTCTCTTTTATTGGTTCTTGATTTGGTGTTATAAGAAATTCAGGGTTCCATGGTAAAATAAATGATATTCCTTTTGGAGTTTCTTCTGCTGTTGGTGGAGGAGGTGGAGAAATCACTGGTTCTGTAATTACAACTGTTTGAACTGGAACTTTCTGGTTCTCGACAGGAACTATTGGAATTTCATTTACTACTGGAGAACCACTTTCTGTTTCTCGCTTTTCTATTGAATGCTTTAGCTCGAACTTTCCAAAAGGTAAATTTTCTAATAAAAGAGAAAAGCTTTTGAATGGTTGTAACTCAAATTGAAATTTCTTGGAAACAGGCAACAACTTTATAAATGATGCAGACCAAACTAATTCTTGCTTTATCACTAATATTAATATTATCTGTAATAAAAATATAATATTTTTTTTATTTTTTATATATATATTTTTTTTTTAAATATAAAATTATTCAACAATACTTCAACTTATTTACAAAACATATTGTGGATTTCTGTTATGTTAGTTCCTATGTCATTTCAAGAATACTGCCCAAATAATTTTCTTGCGAGCAGCTCTTGAACGGCGAGTGTTTTATTTGTCACAAACACCGTGAACATTAATACGAGTCCCCATATCATTTATTTAATTTTATGACTTACCTAACCTGTGTAAATCAATCATCATAGACTCAAGTCAAAAACGCTCTATTACCACCTTATGAGTTTAAATCCACCTTTTAAGCTAGACTGCCTCTTTGGTTGAGTGGCTAACATACACGCCTAACAACAGCAACCGATTGCGAGGCTTGGGTTTGATTCCCGACATGGCCAGGCATTTGTGTGATGAACATTTAGATGTCTGCACTTCCGGGTCTGGGTGTTTATTAAAATAATTCTGGTATCTCTTTATGTATTTCTATTTATTAGAATGGTTGACTAACACCAATAAAACAAGCATATAATTTGTTTATTTTGGGTTTAGGTTCAATTTGTGTTACCTGTTCAGGGACATTTATTTGTTTAATCCATCTGTTTGTTTGCCTTTCACATACATATTATATTCTGACCAAATTTCTTGCGAGGTATTTAAGGAGTGTCAAGCACCAAGTGTCAGGACCTTTGCAGATCTGCCTCAGGTTCCTCCACATACATTACTATTTTCATACAAACGCTTCAATTTCGAATACTCTTGACATAACCTTCTGATATCATAGCGATTTGGTCGTGATATATCAACCTTAGTCTTTCCGGATATCTTCATTCATCTACATTCCTTTTGTACTCACATATGTATGTGTTTTGTAAATTTTTCATTTGCCATTATTTCCACATCAATAAACGAAAATGTCATGCCCTTTCTCAATTTTACAAAAACGCTTTGTATCAACTGCACTTTCTCTCTGATTTCACTGTTACGAATGCGATCAGCATTGCATCACATATTAAACGAGGTAGTGGTATGATAGCTTGCATAGGACTGACTCTATCTTACCATACTAATGTACTCGTGTGCCTACCGGGCCTATCTTCTATCATGGAAAACATTAATGGCGAGCAGGGACGTTTTAGTGGCAGAAATAGGTCAGACCAATATAATAAAAATATACTACCTCATGTAAAAAGTATCAAAGCCTTGTTTTTATTAAGTTTCTAAAATAATTATGTTTTAGCCGGGCATTCTAATCCAAAATCGGACAACGTTAGATATATTACAAAATAGAAAAAAAAATTTGTGTTGTCCGACCAGGTAACCGAACTAAGACCTTATGTAGTCAACAGCAATACCGGAGCACTACCATCCATTCTCCTTTCTACCTTAAATCCTACTTCCACACACTTTTATTTAACATACAAAATTCACTTTAAGTTATATAGACACTTGACGGTACACCATTAAACGAGAGAGTATTCTTAAACATGTTCTTGGTGGTTGTAAACACGCTTAATAATATTATATTTCCATCTTCCGTTTTACATTGAGTTTGGATTAAAATGTCAGTACAGACGGATACAAATCAATATTGTGTTTATAGCCGTATAGAGCCCCTATTAGAAATATGTTATCGCTCATAAAGTCGTCATCTCTCAAAAAGTATCTCTTTATCTCTTTCAAATTCATATGCTCTTGTTCTTCTCCATTTTAATGTAGTAAAGTCGGTCTCTTATCATCGTTATAATAAAAGTACTTACCCCTAAGGGTTTCATGTCTACTATATATCACAGAGAAATGCAATCTTTACGGTTGGTACAAGACTGGTCTAAAATTGTAAGATATGATCTTTTAAATAACTTTAACGCCATTACCATAAATACAATAATAATGAAGACCTAATTAAAAAACAGTTACACGCCATGGTTTCTAGCTACTGAATGTGGGACAAGGAAAACCATTGTGCTGCTATAGTAACTTACTGATTCTATTTACCTGCCAATAATTCAATAGTTCTTTCATTTTTCTCTTGTAATAGGGGAGCCCAGGATGCTAAATGTGTATTCGCTCCAGCGTCGTAGGGATCTATTGGATTTTGTTGATGAATGGTGTCTAAGTAATGATTAGGCGTAGTAAAACTGCAAAAACCGACCTAACTATTTAATTAGGTACCACGTTGCAATCCAATTATTTATGAATAGTAGCTAGTGATTCCGAAATGTATAAATAAATGTGTATCAATTTCATCAACATTCTAACAATCTTTTGAAGTGATCTGTCTTTCTTTAAAAATAACCATCGTAATCGGTTTTGCTAATGGCCTAGTAATTACGTATTAAATATTCAAAAAAATAAAATAAAATAGTCGAATTGAGAATCTCCTACTTTTTTAAAGTTGGTTAATAAAATGGTTGGTTGCAGTGCAGGAAGCGTCTAATAACTAAAAGAACAATTATTATAGTCTCTTGGTTAATACCCGAAAGTATCGAATATTAATAGCTACATGACTAGTGTGTCTCCACAAAGGTAGCTATATTGGCTAATGAACATAGGTGACTATGTTTTTGAAAATATCTGGCCTTCCTACCCAATAAGTCATGCTCAAATCATCAGAAAATTGAAACTTGCACGTATTACCGACTAGTATTATATTATTACTATATATATTATAATATTATCCTACTGTTCCTTAATCTGAAAAGTTCGACACATACGGACTAAATTACACGCGCACTACTATAAAGATTCGATTCGATTTTAAATAGAAATATTTGACCACGTTACAAAGGCATACATTATCTGACGTGCCCGAGTAGCTGAAAAAATACCCTCTTGGGCTCTCCTACAATTCAAAGTAAGGATTTTTAAATATACCGATACTTATACTAAAACCATATTTGAGCTCAAACAGTTATATTTTTTTATTTTACTACCTATCACGGAGAACTTCATGCAGCTCGGTCCGTGTTATGTCAGTTTTTTTTGTCAGAATTTTTCATTACTTGAACTTAAAAATAATTAAAATCGATCCAGTAGTCCGGAGTCATGAGATGTTACAAACTCTACTATGTTTTTTATGTAAAAAAATGTTACTGAAGATATTTTTTACTCACTATTAATACTGAATCAATTTCAAAAAAAGGTTTTATTCAATAGATTGATATAGAAAGTATATTGTTGTTACCTATTATTGACTCATTGTATTATTGAATTAAATAAAGTAGCCAATGTTTGAACTCGGGGCTTCAGTTATATATGTAAAAAAATATTCGTCAAAATCGATGTAGTGGTTTACCCGTAAAAGAGAAATCTTTCACATAATATATATTTTATCGCCTCTGTGGTCTAGCGGTCCGGGTGTTGGACTTGACTGCATGAGGTCCCGGGTTCGAATCCCGGGTCGGCCAACACAAAGAAAATTAGATTTTTCCAATTTTCTAATAAAAAAAAATGTTGATCGGGATTGGAAATGTGCCCGGTTGGCGATAGGCTTGCCACCTATCACATTGTGGGACTAAGTGTCTTCGGCTAGTCGTACCTTGGTTGTACCTCTGCCTACCTCTTCGGGGATATGGGCGCGAAGATACTTTATATATTTTATATGGGTTAGTATTGATATAGTTCTTACTGATTTCTATACTCATTGCTTGTTACAATCTAAAAAAATTGCGATACAATATAGCACCGATCAGAATGAAATATTATACTTTAACTTTCTTTTTTAATTAAAACTTAATGGGAACAAATTGTACCTTGTAGATTCTACTAGGTGTTTAGGAATAACAATTGATATCAACTTGCAATTAGGTTAAGCTCACCAGCGTACGCTTAAGCTATTTTTACCTATTGTAAAACTAGTTTATCAGTTAACAACCGAAAACAAAAGTTTGGCGGTTACCGGATAACCGGTAAGATTTTGAACACGGTTAAAAATATATTTACGTGGATCTCAATGTTTTTGTCATGGTAAAAAAAACATATCTACGCAAATCTAAAAAAACTATAACAGTCAATCAAGTTACGTCACAGGAATCCAACCAAAAACAAGTAACACGAGATTTTAACATATACAGATAATTACTTTCTTTAACTTTCTAAAAGTATTACAATTATTACACACAATTATTTATAATTGCAATTTCAAAATTAAAAAGAATATCGTCAACGTTTTCATTTTTTCTCATCTTTAATTAAATTTCATTTCAAGGAAAGTAATAAAATATAAGCATTCACTAAGTGTTCAAAAAATTCACAATGTTTTCACATTCATAAAAATCTTTATATCTAGACAAGCAGTAGTGTATTAGCCAAGTTCGTAGAAAAAGATTATCAACGCAAAGGCAACGCACTTCACTAATACGTAATACACATTGATAAGAAAATTTTAACATTTTTAATTATTAATACGGGATACTCACGATCTCTTTTTATTTTATTTGTATCCCGTATCCCGTATAAATAATTAAAAATGTTATTAATTCGCGACGATTTAAGTTTAAGAAAATTTTAGTAATTTATTCAACTTTTAGCTCTTATAAAATACAAAATTTAAATTATTATGTTTTTTTTGTGACCGATTAACACACTGAGTTAAAGAGTCTAAAACCGAACCTTATCCAGATCACACCGAAACTTGACGTTTGGCTTTCAGTTAAAATTATTTTTCAGTTAAAGTTAGTTAGTTGATGTCTGTGAAGTATGTCAAATAAATGCAATTTTAAGCTAATAATATTTTGTGATTAGTAGGTATCAGTAAAGTAATCGCAAAGTCAGAATAAGAGAAAAGAAAATAAAATTTTATTACTAATAAATTGCAAAACTTAAAATTTTTTAAACTTTAGTTTACTATAGATAATTTTGAAGGATATTTTGAAGGATAAGGAATCTTGATACGGTTTTAATAATATTATATTTTTCTTAAACTTATATGTGTCTGAGTATCAATGTAAGCATAATTATATGTCATTAGTCAAGTTTAATTTATATCACGCTCTAACTCGATTTCGCAAAATCGGACTTGAATTACTTAAGCCCTCAACCAACGAGGCGGTTAAATACTTAGACCCAATACTTCAAGTAGTTTATGATCCAAGTTGTCCATTTTCAAGTTTAGAACTTGTAGAAGTAAACTAGGATAGTAAATGTTTTAAAAATAAAACAATTTATCAGATACGTTTACAAACGAATTCGAAAGTCATTATTAAAGTGCTAATTAATAAACCCGCAACGTAATACATAAACCTTATTTAGGAACAACATAATGATAAAACATACGTGACATGTTTATTATAATGGATGACATAATGGAAAGTAAAACTGGTTCAACTCCACGCCCAGAATATTTTAACAATTAATCAGTTTTGATTAAGGGCCTTTTATGGGGCTGTAAGGTAAAAATCAGACACATTGATAGCAAGAATTATCCGTCGCATCTTTAGACATTTAAAAAAGCCTCTTCACGCCCATATTTCAGAAGGGATAGGCAGAGGTACACGCTGTTCTGGTTATACCACTGCCTATCTCCACGTGTTGGTCCGAGTCTGCTGAGTAGAATAGATGATTTGAATCTCTGTCACGCAGCTCGTAAAGGTAAGCAAAGTCGGAACAGTTCATTGCCAACAAGACCACTGGTCTCTGTGGTCTAGCGGTTCAGCTGTTGGACTTGACTGCATGAGGTCCCAGGTTCGAATCCCGGGTCGGCAACAAAAAGAAAATTTGGGTTTTCCAATTTTCTAATTAAAAAAAAGTTGCCCGGGATTGAATATGTGCCCGGTTGGCGATAGGCTTGCCACCTATCACATTGTGGGACTTAGTGTCTTCGGCTAGTTGTGGCTGCCCTGGTTGTGCCTCTGCCTACCACTTCGGGGATATGGGCGTGAAGATACTTTTTTTTTCAAGATACCCCTGGTGTCAGAGTGCTGTGCAGCAAGTTGCCCGGGTAGGGATCCACCGCCTTACCTATTCTTGCTGCCCTAATGACAATGTCATATTCCGGTCGAGAGGGTAGGGTATACCAGAATAAACTTAATAAACACCCAGACCCGGAAATACAGACATCTAAATCTTTATCACACAAACGCTCGCCTCCGTCGGGAATCGAACCCGAGCCTCTCGTTTAGTCGGTGTAGTTAGGCGGGTACGCTAGCCACTCGACCGTACACGCTTCCCTGGTTGTTCATCTGCTTGTCTGGGATTAGTAAAAAACTTTTTGGTCCCACAATATAATAGGCAAACCTATCACCAGCCGAGTGTATATTAAATACTGGCCAACATTGTTTTATTACAAAGTTCTAAAAACGCAATTTAGAGATGCCTGCCCCGGACCTCACTTAGGACCAACAAACAAAGGACCACTAGCTCAAAGATGTCATTCCTATACACATAAAAATGGTTAGTGGTGCGTTGGCAACCTAAGGTGGTATTAAGCCTAACTAACTTACACGTTTATCGGCTGGCCTTTTGGCAATGCGAGTTTTCAAAAAACTAGTCCAGCTAGATATGATTACGTTGCTAGTAATTGCTAGGTGGAAACTCGGTTGGTTCCAGCTCAGCTCGGTTGGTTACAACTCAGCTCGGTTGGTTCAAGCTGAATCGGTTGATTACTGGATCATTTCACCAGAGCAGTCGGTCAGAACAAAGTGGTAAGGTTCTGCAGTTCTTTCTTATTCTTGTCACTGTCTTAACCATAGCTTCCTTTAGAATGATTAACACTCTGGTGGAAAGAATAGTTAAGGTTCAACACATGCCATTGTTGAGCTCTATCCTGGTACGGTAGCCTTTTGCAAGTAGTCTGAAATCCCGTCAGAAGTTAATGCCGCATCAGTCCTATCTATGATGATTATAGGCGATGTTACATTAGCAAAAGTTAAATGGGTCATAACCATTAAGACTCAGTAGTTTTACACGTAAAGTATCATACAGCAACTCGTCTAAATTGGGGATCCACCGCCTTATTACCTATTCCGGTAAAGAAGCCAGTAAACTTGCACAAGGGGCTTAACACCTCGGCCACAAGATAGTGACGCACCTACAACATCAATGGTGTCTATAGGCAACGGTTATCATACCAACACAAGAGCTTGTTCACTTGATCCTCACATAAAAAAAAACTATTTGACTTTGAACACTAGAAAAGCAACAGTAGCGATGAAATTCTGTTACGTATATTTCGTAATGTAATTATACCAAAACGAGTTATTAATAATTCATTTGTTTTAAGAAAGTTGTGGTGAGGGTTATGATAGATCTGGTGTTTAGTTGCAAGTTTATTCTTTGGAGATACCAGTTTGATAATACGTTGATACAAATATTAATTTAGAACGAATAAAATGTCTGTCTTCATTAATATAAAATGAACTCTATGTTAATTGTTTATAAGGTGATATTTTAGTTTAATTCAAAATAATACGAAGACAGTAAAAAGTGCTGTGATTATATGATAACGTGATCTTCAAAATGATAAGAGTTTTCAGAATTATTTAATTAACGGTAAGGATTATTAAAATTGTTTATTTTTGGCGATAATACAGTATTTTTGTTTATAGTATTTATCTTTATCTATATGTGTAAAAGTCAATGCCACTCTTCTTTGTAATTTTATAACTCAAGAACGGGCTCACCTATCCAAACCAAATATTTAGGCTTTATTCGGACTATTTGGTAGATGGTTTATGGAAAGTTTGCATAAAATCGGTCTAGCGGCTCTTCATATATCCCTTTTTTTGTAACAAATAAATTTAAAAAATGGCGGGTCACTTTCTTCTTCTTTCTTTAAGTTTTGGGCTTCACGTTAGTATTTAGCCATTAGTCAAGTAGAAATTTGCATCAAATTTTATATCAATTTCAATTAATTTTAATTAGTCATTAGTCGTAAGTCGTCAGTGAGTCATGTCAGGCTCTTGGGTAAAGCGGTGGCCTTTTTACACAAGCTCATGTAACGAGATTTGGCGGCAACGAGAAAATATACGATACGCTAATTTCTTTATGATTATTTCATTTGTGCACTTTCACTGAACAAAATTGTACAAAATGCCACCAAAATTGACTATTTCACTCAATATTAACACGAAATTCAATAATTATGAAAAAACTTCGACCATCTTTTCTCTCGATGGCGCCAAAACTCGGCGGGTCACTTTGTTCATAGGTATTTTTCAGTCAAATTTAAACTTTTTTCAGATGACAAAACAATTATCGCTGTCATATTGAAACTTTTTTAGTTGTTTTTTTTCTTTTGTTGTGTTATGTCATTTATACGGTCATATACGTAGCAAAGCGCGTACCGGGCCGCTAGTTAATAATAGATTCAGCCTTTTCCCCTTGTTAGTCCGGGTCCATTGATTAGAATAGACCATCAACTTCTGTGCCAAACTGCTAGGAAGCGGCGAACACTGAAAATATAGGCCACTAGCTGTTACCCTAGGCTTTGTTCGCGTGGCCGTTAATATATTTACCGATTATAGCCCATTAATAAGGACTTTTACACAAACTCTCAACCCCTATTTCATCTCCTTTGGGGAAGAATTTCCAGAAACGCTTAAATACGTATCTACTCATTTTTAATAAGTATCCCAAACATAAAGTTTCATGTTTATAAACTTAAAAAATGCCGGTCTTCCATACAAACTTTCAACCCGTTAGTAGTAGAATTTCAAGAAACGCTTAAATACGAATCTACTCATTTTTAATAAGTAGTCCAAACATAAATGACGATCTTCCATACAAACTTTCAACCCCTATTTCAGCCCCTTAGGGATAGAATTTTCAAAATTCCTTCCTTATTGGGGGTCTACTCAATAAAACGACGCTACTCACCAAATTTCATGGCTGTAACACTAATAGTTTTTGTTCTGCTATAATGAATACGTGAGTCAGGATATAAGTATAGATTACCTACAAGACCACCGGTGGTTCAGTACTGTGCAGCAACTTCTGCGGGTAGTGATCTTACTGTACCTATTCCTGCCGCAATAAAGACTCGTTCCGTTCTGGCCGGTAAACTAGCACAATAGTCCTTCTATCTCCGCCTCAGTACAGCGACACATCTGTAACACCCCTAGGTGTTACACCCTAGTGTCTTTAGATCGCGGTTGTCTCTGGCCATCAGGATAGCTGTATGCGTGTCCACTGACCTCTAAAATCAGTAGTCATAACTCATAACAGAACTTGTGAAACTCCCAATTTTATTATTTTTCATGTGTTTGGTATTTACCATTTCGGACGCTTGGTAAAACTTAAAAATATTCATATTTTTAAATGAAAAAACACATGTACTGCTTTACATTTCACTAACGATTTATTATATAATAAAATAGAAAAGATAAAATTTTTATTCACATTCACCTTACAAAAGGCACTAGTGACTAGTCTATATAATACTAAAAACTACCACCGGATCGGAACGCGGCCACATACTGAGAACATCTGGAAAGAAACTCAGCCGGCTCGTCTTTTTTCCCTATTCTATACAAATTATTTCTAATAGGAGATAGTTTGGGAAGCAATTCATCCCAATTTATTTCTCGTATTTACATGACGTTTATCATATTTCTTATAAATTAATTTAAATTCTTCTGAACATATATTACATTTTCAAAGATTTAGTGCGAAGTAACAGTTAGAATATAAATTTCTTTGATTTTTTTCACTCAGGGAAACTATTGGGCCTAAGTTATAAATTACACGTATGGCCCTCTTTTGTAAAATAAATATAGTATTTAGATCGGCAGAACTCCCCCCGGAGAAGATAATATGTATAGCCTACTGCCTACCGGTTTTAATTTTTACAGTATTATCAGGACTAAAACTAGTAGTAGTAGAAGTAGAACTAGTAGTAGTAATTTAAAAAATACAAAATAAAACCGGTATAAATAAAACGGAAACCTGTATTCCATTTATATTATAATAAATTATAAGTGACATGTGAAACAGTGCCAGGCTGTCTTCCATCTCCAATTAAAGTGTGAGTTTTTATATATCTTACACCAGAAAATGGTAAAACGAATTTTTAGTGAATGGATGGAGTAAAACTTACTGAGTTTATCTGAATCTTCTGTGTAGATGAAACCCTGTGCATCTTGGCCTGGCATTTCGTAAGAGGATATTAAATAAATCATCACCAAAAAGACTACTGGTGGAAAAATGCTTTGCAGCTACCCTAACAGCAGGAGATGCACTTGTTCACAGAACAATATTACTCAGCACTTGTTTATTAAAGTGTTAAATTTTATAATAAACTCGCCGACTAACTAACTTCGTATCATTTCACATTGACGGCTACTAACAATTTGTATAGATTAAACCATAATTTTCCTAATTTCGTTTCGGTTTAGAAAAAATATTGTATCTGCTGAGACATGATGGATGCAGTGACACTGCAAAATGGGAATTATTTTTTAAATACAATATAGATTTTTTACGTATTATTAATTTATATGAAATAGTTAATTGTAAATTATTAAAACTTAATGAACATACTATGACAATAAATCTGCAAAAACTGACGTTGATATCCATAATCAAATTATCGACATACCTACACAAAAATCAAGTATTTTCCTCGATTTCATTGGGATACCATCAAATCTAGACTTGGTGGCAATAACAACTTCGGAAGTACGCTCTTTCAAATAAAAAAAATATTTCGTTAGTTCAGAAATTACGGTGAAATCTATTAACATACATACATATCTTCACGCCAAGTCCCTTACGGGATAGGCAGAGAGTATCGAGTGCCAGACCTCACGATCCTGACAAACCTGTCTTGCTTCGTTCACATTCATTACCCTTTTCATACAAACACGCTGGTTTCGGAGACTCTTGACACCACCCTCGGATAA